>KE505647.1:228941-261481 GCA_000441515.1 Elaeis oleifera
TTCAAACTAAAAAATTTAAAATTGATCATATCGAGTTGAGAGGGTCATTGGGAGTCTAGATAAATTTTGATATGAATTTTTGATTGAATATTTCAATAAAAAAAATTAAAGAAGATATCTGAATAGCATTGATGATTTTAATTATCTTGAAAATTTTCAAAAAATGATAGATGACTCCCAAAATTAAGATAATGAAGTCAAAAAATTTTAATAAATTTTGAGAGTAAAATTATAATTGAAATTCAAACAGAAAGGTCTAAGATACCCAATTCTCTTCTAATTTCATCAAATTTACTTTCATTAAGTGTTTTGGTGAAATATCAGCTAATTGATTTTCAATGTTTATGTATTTAAGTGTTATGTCATTATTTTGAACATATTTTCTTATGAAATGATGTCTAATTTTAATATGTTTTGACCTAGAGTGTTGAATTAGATTTTTTGGTCAAATTGATGGTACTAGTATTATCACATTTTATGGGGATGTTTTTAAGTTCAATACCAAAATCTATGAGCTATTGCTTAATTCACAGGATTTGAGCACAGCAACTTTCAGCTGCAATGTATTTGACCTCGACCGTAGACAAAGTCACTGAATTTTGTTTCTTGCTAAACCAAGAGATTAAGTTTACTCCTAGAAATTGGCAAGTTCCACTAGTACTTTTTCTATCAAGTTTGCATCCAACAAAGTCTGCATCTGAGTAACCTATTAAGTCCATAGAAGATTGTTTTAAAAACCAAAGACCTAGATTTTGTGTTCCTTTTAAGTATCTAAAGATCCTTTTAACAGCATTTAAATGAGATTCTCTAAGATTTGATTGATATCTAGTACATATGCATATACTGAACATTATATCAGGTCTACTAACAGTTAGATATAATAAAGAGCCTATCATGCCTCTATAAAGCTTAGAATCAATATTTTTACCATGCTCATCTTTTTCTAATTTACAGGAAGAATCATAGGTGTACTTATAATTTTTGAGCTCTCCATTACAAATTTCTTTAATAATTTTTTTGTATACTTACTTTGGGTGATGAAGTCCCTTCCTTCATTTGTTTAATCTGGAGTCCGAAGAAGAAATTGAGTTCTCCCATCATGCTCATCTCGAACTCCCCCTGTATGAGCTTGACAAACTCTTGGCACAGATCTTCATTAGTAGATCCAAATATAATATTATCAACATATATTTGTATAACAAGAATTTCTTTGTTCTTTCTTTTTATAAAAAGAGTAGTATCAATATTTCCTCTTAAAAATCTATTTTCAATAAAACTTAATCTTTTATGCTACGCTCTAGGAGCTTGTTTTAACCCATATAAAGCTTTGTTTAACC
The DNA here is from genome assembly GCA_000441515.1 of Elaeis oleifera. NCBI lineage: Eukaryota > Viridiplantae > Streptophyta > Magnoliopsida > Arecales > Arecaceae > Elaeis > Elaeis oleifera. The sequence goes on from KE505647.1 coordinate 230,279, forward strand.
TAAATACATGATCTGAAAGTTTATGATTTTCAAAACCAGAAGGTTGTTCTACATATACTTCTTCAGCAATATATCCATTTAGAAAATACTCTTGACATCCATTTGAAATAATTTAAAATTTATAAAGCAAGCAAAAGCAAGTAGCATTCTTATGGCTTCTAATCTAGCAACAGGAGCAAATATTTCATCAAAATCAATTCTTTCTTGTTGATTATATCCTTTAGCAACTAATCTTACTTTATTTCTTATTACATTTCTATCTTCATCTAATTTATTTCTATATACCCATTTAGTTCTTATTATAGGGTGATTTTTAAGTCTAGCAACTAGTGTCCATACATTATTTCTTTTAAATTGATTTAACTCTTCTTGCATGACAATTATCCAATTATAATTTTTTTTACTTCATCTATTATTTTAAGTTCTAAATATGAAACAAAAGCTACATAATTGCAAACATCTCTAAGTGAGGATCTAGTTCTAACTCTTTATGTCGGATCACCAATTATTATTTTTTTAGGATGATTGTGGACATACCTCCATTCTCTTGGAAGATTACCTGTGTCTTGAGGTTGTTCTTAAATGTTCTGATCATTAATGCTTTCATTCTCATATTTTTCATCCATTTGATCCTTGTTTGTTCATCTGAGTTATTTAGGGTGAGCTCTTTCATTCCATCTTCTATGATACCTGCATCATCAGCACCCTTTCTCTTCTTTGATGGAAGATCATTAGATTCATCAAAAACAACATAAATTGACTCTTAGTGTTCTTTTATTAAATACTCTAAAGACTTTACTAGAAGTGGAGTAGCCAAAAAAGATAGCTTCATCAGATTTAGTATCAAATTTACCTAAGCTATCTTTGTCATTATTTAAATAAATATCGACAACCAAAATATGAAATAACCTATATTAGGCTTTCTACCCTTCCATAATTCATAAGGTATTTTTTTAAAATTGATCTTATTAAGGCACGATTTAGAATGTAACATACTGTGTTAATTACTTCTGTCCAAAGGTACTTTGGGAGCTTGCTTTCACATAGCATGGTACGGACCATCTCTTCTAGGGTTCTATTTTTCTTTCCATAACTCCATTTTGTTAAGGTATTCTAGGTACTAAAAAGTTATGATCTATATCCTTTTCGTCACAAAATTTTTCGAAATCTTTATTTTCAAATTCAGTGCCATGGTCACTTCGAATATAAATAATTGGCAAACTTTTTTCATTTGAAACTTTTCGACAAAACTTGAAAAATACTCAAAATACTTCATCCTTAGAAGCTAAAAATAAACCCAAGTAAACGTAAAAAATCATCAATGATTACAAAATCATATCTTTTTCCTCCTAGACTAGTTATCCTTGTAGGACCAAATAAATCCATATACAAGAGTTCTAGCAGTTTAGAAGTTGAAACAATATTTTAGATTTAAAAAAAAAATTATTTGTTTATCTAATTGATATGCATCATAAATTTATCTTTATCAAATTAATTTTTGACAAACCAACAACTAAATCCTTTTTAATGATTTTAGAAAGTGTGTGCATACTAATATGTGCAAGCCTACAGTGCCAAAAACTAACTAGTCTTATTGATTTTAGCATTCATGGCTACAAGACATTGCATGTTTTGCATGGAAAGATTATCCAAATCAACCATGTAAATATTGCCATGCCTATGCCCAATGAATCTAGTGCTATCATCAAAAGGACTAGTTATAATGCATATAGATGATTCAAAAATTATTTTATAACCTTTATCACATAATTGACTAATACTTAAAAGGTTATACTTAAGACTATCTACAAGTAAAATATTTTCAATGCAAGTGGAGGGAGTGATATCAATATTACCAATACCGATAATCTTTTCTTTGTCATTATCTCCAAAGGTGACCATCCCTCCATTTTTGGCTTCCAATATGATGAATTGAGATTCATCACCAGTCATATATCTGGAGCATCCACTATCAAGATACCACTTTCGTTTGTTACTTGGGATACAAAACACACCTGCACACATGAAATCAAATTTTAACCTGAGGTATCCAAGCTAACTTGGGTCCTTTGGGGTTAGTCACAATGGTTCTTTTTGAAACTCATATTTTCTTAACATTTCTATCATCAAATTTATTCGATAAACATGTATAAGCTTTGTGTCCTACCTTGCCATATTTAAAACAAGTGATATTTGGCAATTTTGATGCATTGACAAAAATATTTTTCAAAATTTTATTTCTTAGAGTGTTATAGCCAAGTCTGACTTTTTTATATACAGCTTTTTAATTATCAATAATTATTTGAAGTTTGTTTGAACTTAGTGTAAATTTATCAACTATAGGTTTCAACTTGGTTACCTCTTCCTTTAGATCTTGATTTTCTTTTACAAGAGTTTCATTTTGACTAGAAAGTTTATCTTTTTTTTTATTAGAGACTGATTCTTTAGTTCTAATTCTTTATTTTTTTATCAACTTCTTCATTTTTCTTAGTTAATATATGGTTTCTTGATTTCAGATTTTTTTTTAGTACCTAATTTTTTAGATCATTTAAAAGTTCATGAAAAGCTTCTAACAGTTCATCATAAGTAAATTCAGGTTGAGTTTCGGATGATACCTCAGTTTCATGTGCCATAAGGCACAGGTTGGCTTCTTCATGAAATTTTTCGTCAATGGTGGAGTCATTACTGTCACTCCATGTAGCCATCATGTCTTTTCTTCTTGAACTTCTTTTGGCCTTTCTTAAGCTGGGGGCATTCTGATCTGAAATGGCCCGACTTCTTGCATTTATAGCAGATGATGGGCTGTTCCTTTCTTTTCTTTGCTCGGCTCCCCCTTGACTAGTGGTCTTCTCCTTGTCCCTTGTCTTTTTCTTCTCATGAAGCATCTAAACTTTTTAGTGATTAAGGCCAAGTCCTCATCTTCTTTGCTATTGTTTGATTTTTCTGTCTTCTTCTTTCTGAGCTGTCGATTTGAGGGTTATAATCCTCTTTCTTCTAATTTCCTCTTCAGTGTGTTGCTTCATGGTCAGTTCGTGAGTCATGAGGGATCCAAGCAGCTTCTCCAATGGTAGAGTATTCAAATCTTTGGCCTCTTAAATTGCAGTGACTTTTGCCTCCCATGATCTTGATAAAGACCTGAGCACTTTTCTCACAAGATCACTATTAGAATAACATTTGCCAAGATTTTTAAACTATTTATGATGTCAGTGAAACGAGTGAACATTTGAGTTATTGATTCTTCAGGTTCTATTTTAAATAGTTCGTAGTTGTGCACAAGAATATTGATCTTAGATTCTTTACTTGGTTTGTGCCTTCATGTGTGACTTCTAACCTATCCCAAATTTTTTTAGCTGAATTGCATGTGGAAATGCGATTAAATTCATTAGCATCCAAAGCACAATATAAATATTCATGACTTTAGCATTGAGCTGAGTCATTTTTTATCAATTTCATCCCATTCACCTTTCGGCTTAGGGAGAGACACACCATCAATTAATTTAGTGGGTGTGTATGGTCCATTTACTATGACACTCCACATGTCATAGTCAAGTGCTTGTATGAAAATTCTCATCCGAGCTTTCCAATAGGTGTAGTTTGACCCATTGAAAAGTGGAGGTCAGTTTGTATTGCCCCTCGGCTAGAGATATGCCAAATTGGACTGCCATAGACCTTTAGCTCTTGATGGTTAAATCAAGTAAGAACTAGAGCACCAGGCTCTGATACCACTTGTTGTCCAGAAATGGAGTCTAAGAGAGGGAGTAAATTGGGTCTTTTTGAGATTTTAAAAGATTAATGCACTAAAATAATATGCTAAAGAGATTGAGTGCAGTGGGTTGATATTCAATAAAATAAATTCAAATTCAAAAGAAGGAATGCAAGTAAATGGTACAAAGAACAAGAGAAGTAAACACAGCAAACACAAGAATTTATAGTGGTTCGGTGCCAACCTTACACCTACATCCACTCTCCAAGTTCCTACTTGGGAATTCAATCTACTAAATGGATTCAAAAATTACACCACGTCGGACACCTCCGACCCTTGCCTTCCAAGCAAGAACACTTATTTTTCGGATACAAACCAACCCTCAACAATCCGATTCAGGGTTCGGATCAATCCAAATGAGTTTTGAAACCCCCCAAAATTCAAACATCCAAAAATAAATTCAAAAAAATAGGGTACAAAAAATTCAGCACACAATCTTCTTAATTAAATACAATAAATACAATAGAAATATAATACTTAAGGGGAAGAAGCTTTTACTGTACACCCTCAATGAATTTCACACTTGATTGCAGTTGGAAAGTGGTTGGTGAAGTACTTAAATACTTCTATTATCTCTTTTAAGGCTGAATATGTTTTTCTCGGATTTGAACTTTAGAGCTTGCAAAATCTTGTGATTTTCCACTTCAAGAGAGCATTTATAGTTGTCATTTATCCTTGAGAATGTCTTAAAGTTGGTTTAGAACCGTTGGAGTGCGTTTAATATGCATTAAATGCATCAAAAATGGGCTGAAAACTAGCCGTTACGTATCTCGCCCAGAATAGGACGTCCCATGGGGCATCCCACTGGCATTGGGACGTCCCATGGGGCGTCCCAATAAGCCAGATAGAAAGTTCAGCTTTCTGTTTTGATCTCAGAGTCTCAGGGGTCATCCTAGGTGGATCGTCCCATTGCGTGCCATGAGCCAAAATGAAGCGTGCTGACTGCCCAACGAAAGGGGATGATCCAGATGGGTTATCCCATTTTGTTCCAACCCAATTTTTCATGCATTTAAGATCCGAAATTTATCAGAACACTTCCAAACGCTCTCAAATGGATTCAAATTAATTTGGACACTCTCAAAAGCTTTCAAAAACTTCTCCAACTTACTAAAACTTCAACTTTTGACACACTTAATAAAGCTTTTTAAATCCAATCTCTTGGACTATCTGAAACATCACAAAAATAATCTCTAAAGACAAAAAATACATTAATAGTTCTCTCAAATGATTTGTGATCATCAAAATCAATTTTTAAAGCAATATTTACCCATAAAAGAACAGATCCTAATAAAATTTCTTCAAAACTTCTTAGCAGGGAAGCTAACAGAATTCTATTCCTTAATTAATCTATTCTTTGATCATTAGATTAGGCGGGGAATTGATTTAGATTCTTTGTGGGCATATAGCCTTTTGGATGCGATTCCAACATTGTACAGTGGAAGTAGGATCCTCCAGTATAATAAGTTCAACCATATAGAGGTTATGAGCAAGTTATAAATTCAAACAGAACATTACTCATCATCAGCTAATGCAACAGGACGCACTTGCTAGAAGAAAAGGGAAGCTTTATATAAATGCAAACAGAACATGATTTGCTTCCCTACCGGTGGCCCGAACAAGTTGTGTTTCGAAACTTGTAATCAGAAACAAAACACTACGGCAACAGCCCAATAATACACAGTAACTCTAATAAAGCACAGATAATGATGTTAATATCTTCTTCAAAGCAAAGACAAAGTTACACCAAGTACAAGAACTGCGCAAACACCATTTTTATGTCTAATCTCATTCCTATTTGTGTGAATATTTTCCATTAGAAGCAAAGAAATCATCATGGAGCACAGTCTACAGTGGCAAGTATTCAATCTCAAGATAGTACACTCAATTGTTGCCACTCTTGTTGCTCAACTGTTTTGGTTCTGGATTAACCCAAAAAATGCTCTTCTCAACTCTACTTCAGACTAAAGATACCAGTAATGTCCCTTCTACCTAGACAAGTTCTATTCTTCCTCTTCCCCCTGTCCATCATTTTCAGCTAGAAGGTGTTCAAGAGAAACCTTAGCCTTCTTGGGCTTTGGCAAGCTTTCATCATTGGTTCTTCCCTTTCCGCTTCTCTGTTGCATCGGTGTCTTCATCATCAACTTCATTAACTATATCTTTAGCATTAGAACCTGTGTTGATTTCATTGACAGGCTGAGCTAACGCTGATTCTTTACCCTTCTTGCTTGTGGTTGATTGGTCCCCTTTGGTCGATGACTTCTCACACTCCAGCAGAAAAGAGCGGATCTCCTTAGTAGGTGCAGAATCCAGAGGGGTTTGCCCAGATTTTGTTTTGGCAGTAAGGCTCGCACCTTTCCTAACTAGATACTTAATGAGCTCTAGATGGGATCCCTGAGCAGCATAGTGCAGAGGAGTCAGCCCTTTCCTGTTAGCAGCTTTTACAGAGACTCCAGAAGCCAAAAGAATACGAACTATTCTAGATGACCTTTCTGAGAAGCAAAATGGATTGCAGCTGTGTCATCCATCGCAGCAGCTCCAACATCAGCCTTGTTCTTGCAAAGAAATCTCACCACATCTGTCTGCCCAGACCATGCAGCTAGATGCAGTCTCAATTTCAGATCATTAATGTCAAGGAAACAGTACTATACTACTGAACTTCTGTTTTGCTGAAGGAATGAAGGTCTATTACAAATACATGAATTGTTTGTAACCTTGTGTCCCATAATGGCCAGCATTTCCAAGATGAAGAGAAGCATGATAATATGTATAGAGCATGCCAGAAGGAAAAAGTTTTGTTCAATACCATAAAACTACATTTATTGCAAGTTTGTATTGCAAACATAATGACCAAACAATTGGGGAAAGAAAAAGAAGAAAGAAAGATTATTAATTAAGATAAGCATCAGTACAGAAATTGAAACTGTAATCACATAACAGTCCAGCAGTCTAAAAAGTGAAAAACCACATACAGTTGCAGAATTTCAATATCTGAAACCAAAAGTAAACGAATAGTCTACCACCCTCTGTAGTCTGGTAAGTTGGTTTAAGGTAAATTAAGAATCAGTTGTTCAAAAGAGTCAACAGGAATAGGATAATTAAATCATAAGAAGCATTTCCAAGTTGTCAAGAGAAGCAAAAAGTGTATTGAGTCTGTAAAAGAAGAGAGATCAATTGAATGACCTGCAAATTAAACTATTTGCACTCTGAATCATAAACAATTTAACCAGCCAAGACTTTAACCAAATGACAGTCTTCGATATTCTTTTACATAAATATAAGATTTCCTCAATATTCTTTTAGATGCAAACATAAGACTTTGGAGTCATACAGAAAAAAATTGTCAATATCAACAATCAGTCACAAGACCACATTATTCAAAACCTTAGGCAACAATTCTGGTTATACAATTACAAATACTGAAACAAAATTGAGCAGTCCATCACCGTTTTCTTTGCTTTAGTTTATAAATTACTTTTGATTAGCTTTTTAGGTATTCCTACTATCATCTGATAAGTGCACTATGGTTTGGGAGCAAAAGTTTTTCCGGAAAACCATGTAGAGCACGCATGTAAGAGGAAAACATCCAAACATATTTGATTACTTTTTTTTTTATTCATTGGTTGCAATACTAGACCATCATTTTATAGAAAGTATATCGGTCCATCAAAATGTTCAGTACAAATAGACATAAACTAACAATTAATTGGCCCTCAAACCAAATTTACAATCCTCCAATATAATCATAATTTTGCTTAAGGGAACATTGTCAATATGACAACAAATATATTCTTTTGTAGCAACATGCCCCATCTAGGTATCTAACTACCCACTGACTTGTCATCCAAATATGTAATCTTCAAACTCATGAAACAGACCAATCAAGTGACATTGGCTGATCATAGGGGCGTCTTCTGGCTAATATTTCCAGCTCATAACAGTAAAAGAAAATGTCCTACATCACCGTTAAAAGCAAGGTTCATAATCTCAGTACGTGACCCTGTACAGATACCACCCTATTACAGTATCAATATGTGGTAAGGTGCAAGATGGCTAGGCATACCGAGTGTCGGGATAATATGAGACTGCATATTGGTTTGGTATGGTACATCCAGTATGGTACGGTAGCAGCCAGTATGGTAAACCTTGATTAAGAGTATGCATCATATGCCCATAAGAATCTAGAAGATGATCTTTGCAACTCCCTATCCATCCCCTCACTCTTTAAAATAAGCAAAAATAGAAAAGTTGGGCATATATATGGATATTACCAATGCAGAAAGAAAGCAAAGTAAATTTTGAAAAAGCAAAGGTCTATTGTAATATCTAGAACTAATTTTGTTTGAGATATTTCCTTCATTTTTCGCATCCTCATTTCATCCAAAACTTATCATTCCTTTCTTGCTTAGGCTTCTCTTAAGTCTACCATATTAGGCTTTATATGTTACTTGGCAAAAGATTTCTAACATCAACTTGCATTTTCCTTCAATTCTTATTAAGAATATTTTCCTTCTCCTCCAAGCCAAGAAAAAAATAGACTGGAATTAATTCAATAGCAAAAGCAGAATTTCCCCAGGTACTGCCATACTATATTTGAGAACAAAATTCCAGTTAATCAAGAATGAGGACTTCCACTCATTTTTATGATAAATACCACAGATTTATCTTTCACATCCTTTTGTGATAGCCCACTCCATATCCTGATTTGTCAGAAAATAACTATAATGACTGAAATCATTAGTTGTCAGTTCTCACAATCCAAAGGTGGACTATATTACTGTGGATGGGAATACCAGTTCCGAATACCTATGGAAGCCCTGTTATCCAAGCAGGAATAACCTTTTTCTAGTGCTTTATACTGTACTACCGAGGTAGTAATTTTTGTTCTTGTTCTGATAAATCTACAGGAACCATATCCCACATGCACATTGGTTTCCTACATAACCAATAAGCCTGATGCCATATATTTGGATGGCTTCCATTAGTTCTTACTATCTAGGTCAAATCCTAATTCAGCCAAGATATTTTCAGATCCTATCTCCAACAAAGTTTTCTTAGATCTGGTCCTCTTTCTTGACCTTTACACAAATCCAATAAGTTCTCCTTGCAAGGACCTCATGTGGTCTTTCTACCATGTGTGATCTCATGGTATTCAGCTCATGAGTTTCTAATGTCCAATTACATTCCCTAGAAACATGCTCCAGAATAGATTATTTTAATTTCCTCAAAATCATGATTGGTAAATACTATAGAAAACAATACAAAAGCAACAAGAACATAAATGGCTCATGTTTATTCTTAATATAATTCCCTAAAATATCAAACATGTACCCCACAAATACAACGGAGGCCTATGCTTTTACCGAATGGTGAATACATAATGTGCCTGCCCCATTCCTTGATTTCACTATCACTTTTCAGCAATTCTTCTATATGGTAAATAAGGTGAATCCATCTTGTTCAGTTCTCAATCACTATAACTTATGCAACTCCTTAACTTCTTTTCTCATTTCTAATAGGTTTCTAGTTTACTAATTTCCAACTCTGTAATCCTAAACTTACCACACACATACCTCATTATATTCATTCCTTGTGTCTAACAATCTTCTTTATAACATTCTCACTAAGACAAACACCACTGGAGCTGAAGTTCTGTTGCATAACTTTCCCTATCAGAGGTACATGGCACTCTTCCAAATCTCCTGAGAAATCCACCATATAAAAGTAGATCTCATACTCTGCTATTTTTTCACCACTAACAAGCTGCTGAAATGAATCAATTAGCATCTCCAACCTCGATGTCTCAAAAATAATCATAGCAATAACATGCACTTTTTTAATATATCTACTGAAACAAAGATCTTTAAGCAGATTTCCGACAAAAACAAATTTTAAAACCACCCCATGGATAACATTTCCAAAATTCCCCTGCATCGATAGACATTTACCAACCTTAGCCTACCAACTAAAAGGGGAAATAATCAGAGCCTTTGCCTTGGGCATAAATCTCTACTCTTGTTCACTGCTCCCAAAAAAAAGTATTTTTTTGATAATTCTTGTCAATAGGAATCCATAAAATTAACTGCGAGATAAAAAATATCAAAAAAGAAAGATGAATTAAACCGATGAATAAAACCTAGCCCTAGAAGAATGATAGCAGTCTGCCAAAGTACAAAGGGGCAAGGGGCAGTTTGCTCTAATTCTATTCAGCACTGAAATCTAGAGATATGGGAATGAAACTTTATGGAGAATATTTTTTAAGATTAAAAAGATCAGAGCTAAAAAGGATACGGGGTTCTGGAATGGCGGTCTCTGGAGTTGATGGCGAGGGGATTGGAGTTGCAGATGGATTCGACGGTGCGGAGGTCGCCGGACCTCGCGGCGGCGTGGAGATCGGATTCGCTACCTCCTTGGTTCCTCTTCGAGGGCGCCCGAGGGTTCCCCATCTCCCTGACACCGAGTAGTACGAGACTTCCAGGAGAAGCTCTGGAGCGCGAACCTGTGAGGGAATGCGCGTACGCTCTTCTGAGATGGCTTTAAAGTAACGACATCAATCGGTGTAACCAAGCCGAGGCAGCTTGGGTCTGGTGAAACTTGGTTCGCAAGTAATCTTGAATTCCAATTTTAAGATCAATTTTGATTTATTTCTTATTATTTTGAGCCCAACTCAAACTTAATTTTGAACAAGCATGTTTAATTAGCTTGATAATTCTAAGTTAAAGTAAATTAACTGGAGATTAAATTAAACTAATTCAAGCTTAAATGAAAGCTTGATTCTTGATTTCATATTTTGGATCAAAGTTTGATTCATGTCTAAATTAATATATAATTGATCCAAAGAATAAAAAAAAATACATCAAGTTAAATGGTAATGCAATGATCCATTATACATGAAATATACTATATATATATATATATAATAAATTACATGGTTCAAGATATTATCCGGATCATATCTCGTTGCAATCATCTATGGGGTTTATTATAAAACAATAAACACTCTAAATCATATAGGTGCAAAAAATCAAAAGGATTATAGGAAAACAACCAATTTTCAAACAGACCCCAATAAGGGCAACGTTCACGTCCCAAAAACCTTAGTCTGGGATCAAATTAGTCTTCGAAAAGATTGGTTCTTGGAGAGAGCAGTACGAACTCATCGGATAGATAAAAATATTGTAGAAATTATTACCACACACCCGAAAGGAGATGTGGCAATAAGATTTCATGGATTAGACCCTTCAAGACAACGGAGGAAAGATAGATTCCACCAATCTATAGGAAGCATCTTACAGGAGTTCATACTCCTCAATCCGTAGCATTACTAGGACACCCCTAATAGATCTATAGGGAGTCAAGAATACTCAAAATATACCACAACCACAATATATAGAAAAGAGCGATGAAAAAGAATCTCCACCGTTGTCACCCACTTATTCCCAAATAACAGAAAATCAAAACTCAAAATTATATGTCATTACAACTAATTTTGAAATAAATATGGATAGGTTAAGAACGAAATTCTATTCAGAAGAAATAAGGAAAAAGAAAATGGTTTTTTAGAAACTTTGAAAAATCCATAGGGAGAAATACAAGAAGAATACTTTAACTTTATTAAGAGATCCCATATCCATATCAATTTCTTTGAATGGTTTGGGATGTACACAATAAAAACAACACATAGAACCCATATACAACAAGAATAAATATGATCAAAAATAAAATAATGGTCTCATGGAAAAGGTCGGGTAATAGAGAATGTTCACCCATCTCTACAAGAGATTAAAATCTCAGTAAAAAACACGCAAATTACAGCTTCACCTTTCAAATAAAAATAGATCCACAAGAACCGCCATTTGGAAGGAACATCAAAAACATCATTGAACAAAAAATTTTACCGATCAAAACTTGAAAACTATAGGAGATCAATCAAATAAAGTGGAAAGTTTAGTTCGAAATGAAAAGAAAAGTGGTTCAACAAGTGAAACACCTATGTTCAAACATCATGAAATTCCTCAAAAATATATACCGCAACTAACAAAGTTTGACATAGTAAAAGAAATAGTTAGAAGGCATGCAAAGTTAGAAATGCTGCAAGACTTAATAATCCAAGATACTCCAAAGCAATCTTCAAAGAAAAATTAATTGTTGTCATAGGACAAACAAGTGAAAGTGGGATGAAATAAAACAATAGAAGAAGATGAATTGGAAGAAAACAAAATACAAAATTGGAGAAAGATTAAAAAATTATTATCGTAGGCCAACCTTTCTTGAGACCCTTTTTAAAAAAGACCTTAGTTCAAACAAGCTCAGTACTTAGGAAACTCCATCTGTAAATGGAACATAGATGGGATAACTGAATAGCATATTTTAAACTTAATTCAAGAAATGACTATGGTTAGCACAGCTTATAAAACAAAGCAAGATGCTTCTGACCATGCAATCGCTCAAGCCCTAGTTGCCAAGTTCACTAGATAACTCAAAGGATGGTGGGATCATTATTTAGAAGGCCCTGATAGGGAAATATCCTTACTGCAATCAAAAAAACTGCAAAGGGATAAGTATAAAGGGGAAGGATGGACAAGAAATTTAGGATGCTGTGGCGATTTTGATATTTGCCATGGTCAAACACTTCTTAGGAGACCCCTCAAAATTAAGAGATAGGACATCAGAGATTCTCACCATTCTAAGATGTAAGAAGTTACAAGATTTTAGATGGTATAAAATATTTTCCATACAAAAGTAATGACTCGGGGTGACTGCAAGCAAGCGTTCTAGAAGCAGAAGTTTATTGCAGGACTTTCGATGGTTTTTACTAAGAAAATTAGGACAAAACTTAGAGAATAGAACAATGCAAAAATTCCCCATGACAAACTCTCATATGGTGACCTAATCAATATTATTAACAATGAAGGGTTACTTTTATGCAATGACCTCAAATTAAAACAACAAATAAAAAGAGAACAAATAACTAATAAAAAGAATTAGGATCCTTTTGTGAGCAATTTGGGTATAACCCTTTATAAAAAAGCTCAAAATATAAAAAGATTGTAGGATCTTAGCCCTAACCAACTTCCAAAAGATAATTGCTTAAGAGAAAGTGGGGTTTATTAGTCTTTATTAACTATATAGAACCCTATGTCTATAGGTGCTGTAGCTGAGGTCGAGGGGCTTCACACCTAAGTTGATCCGCATCAAGCCAAATCACCTTCAAGCAACAGGCTAGGCGGTCAGTCCCATTTAATCCCCATCAATCAGGGACGAGTTGATCATCCAAGTCAATCCTCAAGATTGTTGTCACGTCATCAGCCACCTCCGACTGGCAATCCCTCCCTAGGTCCCACTGGGTGTGCATTGGCATATGACCAACAATCTCCCCAGAGACATCCGGAGGGCCTATTAGGTTTCGAACCTATAACCTTGCTCTGATACTAGTTGTAAGACCTTAGCTACTAACCAACTTTTCAAAAGGCAATTGCCTTAGGAAAGGTGAGGTTTATTTGTCTTTCTTAACTATACAGAATCTCACATCTATATGTAATGTGTATAGATTTAAGAGGCTTCGTACCTGAGTTGATCCGCATCAAGTCAGATCATCCTGAGTTGATCCGCATCAAGTTAGATCATCCTCAAGTGGCAGGCTAGGCGATCAGTCCTATTTAATCCCTATCAATTATGGGCGAATCGACCCTCCAGATCAATCCCCAAGACTGTTGCCACATCATCAGCCACCCTCCAACTGGCAACCCCTCCCTGGGTCCCATCGGATGTGCACTGGCAAATGGCCAACAAAGATAAATAGACAAAAAACTTGTAAGGATTATACAAAGAAAGAAAATCTTCTAATAAACCCCATAGGAAGAGATTTATTGCAAAAAAAGAAGAGCAATACTCAAGAGAAATAAGAAAATCCCAATCTATTATAAATGTGGAAAACCAGAGCATTACAAAATAATTATAGACTAAAGCAAAATAAATGAAATAAAATAGATAAATTGAATCTTAAAGAATCACTCAAAAATAAATTAAAAAAAATATTACTCAATTCTGAAATGGATGATGAATTTGAGGTCATCTTAGATGAGCTGTCTGAAAGTGAAAATGATGTAGATAAAATTGGTTCCACTTCAGATGAAATCTATATGATAACAAAAGAACAAAATCTATTATTAGAATTTGTATATAGAATATAAAAACCAGAAATCAAAAGAGAATATCTCTTGAAATCAAAAGACTTAATGGGCAAGGAAGATGAAAACCTCCGGTACAAATATATATAATTTAAATGATATATTTTAAAATTTAACAAACCTACTAACAAATCTATTATCTTATAAGACCTACAACAAGAGTTTAATCAATTAAATTAGAAATAGCATAAATTAAGGAATAATTCGAACAAGTAAAGAATGGAATCTAAAAGAAGTACAAAACAACATAGATAAAAAAGATCAAAACTTCCTCCAAATATTATCTCAAGTAACACTACAAAAATAGTATGTAAAGATAACAATAAAATTAGCAATGATTATAAAATTAGCAATGATTACAAACTAGAAACAATAGCCCTAATAGATTTAGAAGCTGAGCTGAATTTTATACAAGAGGGATTAGTTCCTATAAATTATTTTGAAAAACTAAAAAAACTTAATACTGCAAATGGATCAAATTAAAATTAACTACAAGCTAACTGATGCTTATGTGTGCAACCAAGGCGTATGCTTAAAAACATCTTTCATCCTAGTTAAGGTTAACCAAATCAGTTATCTTAGGAACACCATTTCTCAATCTTATAAAACCATTTCAAGTAGATGATGAAGGAATAAAAATCAATATTTAGGATAAGATGTCATATTTGACTTTATAGATAAGCTTCATTCAAAAAATATTAACCTATTAAAACTCTATCAACAACTTAAACGATCAACCAGATATCAAGAAAACAGAACCATCTTGATTTCTTAAAAGAAGAAGTCCCATATAAAAGGACTGAGCAACAATTAGAAAACCCTGTAATAATACAAAAAATTCAAAACTTTAGGCAAAAATAGAGGAAAGTATCTGTGCAGAAATTTCGAATGCCTTCTAGAATAGAAAAAAAATATAGTATAGAACTTACCTATGAGAAAGACTTTAATGAAAATAAAACCCCTACTAAAGCAAGGCCAACACAAGTGAATCAAGCACTATTAGAATTTTGCAAGGATGAAACTAAGGATCTGCTACTAAAAGGATTGATTAGGAAAAGTAGATCCCCTTGGAGTTGTACAGTCTTTTATGTTCAGAAAAATGCTAAAATAGAAAGGGAAACTCCAAGGCTCATAATAAATTATAAATCATTAAAAAATACATTACAATAGATAAGATATCCATTACCAAATAAGAAGGACTTACTAAATAGACTTTGTAGCGCAAAAGTGTTTTCAAAATTTGATATGAAGTCTAGATTTTGACAGATCCAGATTGCTAAAAAAGATAGGTATAAAACTATATTTATAATTTCTTTCGACTAGTAGGAATGGAATGTAATGCTATTTGAATTAAAAAATGCTCCATCAGGATTTCAAAGAATAATGAATGAAATATTCATGCCCTGTACAAAATTTTCAATCGTCTATATTGATGACATGTTAATTTTCTCTTCAAACTTAAAATAGCACTTCAAACATTTAAATATATTTCTACAAATAATCCAACAAAATAGATTAGTAGTTTCAAAATCCAAAATGAGTCTATTTTAAACTTGGATTAGGTTTGTAAGGCATAATATTTATCAAGGAACAATCATATCTATTCAGAGGTCAATAGAATTTGTAGACAAGTTTTTTGATGAAATTCTAGATAAAAATAATTACAAAAGTTTTTGAGTAGCTTAAACTATATTTCTAAATTTTATCAAAACTTAGAAATTATTACAAAATATTTACGTGAAAGATTAAGAAAGGAAAACCCACAATGGACCCAACAACACACCAAATTAATCCAAACTATTGAAAGCCAAATTAAATCCTTACCATGTCTGCATTTAATAAATCCAAAAACCTTCAAGATAATAGAAACTGATGCCTCAGAAAAAGGTTATGATCGAATTCTTAAACAAAGAAAGGATGATAGAGAATAATTAGTTTAATTCACCTCCGAAAGTTGGAATTCAACCTGACAAATTATTCTACTTTTATCTATTATTTTGTGCATTTCAAAATTTCAAAGTGATCTTTTAAATTAAAATTTTATTTAGAGTAGACTACAAATCAGCAAAAAATATTTTACAAAAGAATGTTCAAAATTTAGCTTCAAAACCACTGGATGACAGGTAATTTTGTCGCTTTTTGACTTCGACATTGAGTATATCGGAAGAGAAAGAAATTCTCTTCGTAATTTTCTCTCCCATAAATTTTTGCAGGGAAGCCATCCTAATGCCACCCAGAAAATCTAACCCTCCAATTACCTAGAAACTATCCAAAGCCTCTTATGCCCAATCCACTACTAGAAATTAAGGTTTTACTAAGAGAAAATTATCGAGGGGTAAAAATCCTTTGGTAATAACGAGGGTTTACCGGGGGGAAATTATTTTCTCGATAAAATTTCATTAAAATTCTTATCCATAGAAATAAAATTTTTGAACCAAAATTAGCGAGGGATTACCGAGAGCTTAGCGAGGGAATTTTTTTTAGTTAATATTTTTTTAATTATCGATAGATTACTGATGAAAATTACCATCCGTAATATTTAATGACGGAATATTGAAAGAAATTTTTCTTCGATAACTAATATTTAACATCTATTGTTAAATATCAAAAATTTATACCCCGAACACTGTACTAAAAAAGGGCATGCCGACTTTTACTTGGGGATGCTGTGTTTCGATGGTTGCAACCCCATCAGTCTCCTCACCCTGATCCCCCATTATCGGTCGCATCCCGGCACCCTCCATCTCCCCACTTCCCCCTCCCCCAAGCTGTCACACATCCTACTCCTGGAACAACTTGATCACCGAGCTTGCCAGGTTTGGCCTTCCCATAAATCCATGGACTTCTTCCTCCGATCTTGTGCCCTTTTGGGTGTTCTTCAGCAAGATGGTGAGTGAGGGAATTCAGTTAGATGGAGTGGTCAAGGTCAGCTTGCTATTGGCTTGTGGGCAACTAGAGTGGCTAAGGCATGGGAGGAGTGTGCATGGGTGTAGTATTTGTAGGTTCCTGGGGGTTTTGCTATAGCAGTGGGCTGTAGCCTTTGATCTGCCATTGGCGGGCCGTCAACAGTGGACGGTCAAAGAGCGATCAACGCACGATCGACACCTCTTCTAGAATTTGAACTTGGGCCCTTGCCCAGGTTTGGTGTTTCACTTTATCAATGAGCTATCCAGTATTTCACTTTACCAATGAGCTGTCTTTACCTCTGTGCTTTAATTTTTTTTTTTAATTTATACTCTTTCCACTTTCCTTTTAAAGGCCATAACTTTTGATCCAGAGGTCGGATTTAGATAATTTTTTTTTGATTTCATAGAACTTTACGAGATCCACATGGCTGCAATAATAATTTATGAAAAATATCATTATATCTATCAAATTAAAGTTTTAAAAAATTTAGTCGATACTTATAAACAATTTGGATGATTACGTAATCTATAATAGTGAAATCGAATTTCAAGCACATCTTCACCATTTATTATCTAAATAACTATCATTAGAGTATCATCACAAAAGATTACCTTGATCCGATGGTCCTAGCTATGTCGATCATTAAAATTTGATTTCAATGATCATAAACGACCGCACAATAATCTGATAGATAGAGACCACTGATAGATCTAAAAATTTACGATGATGATCTTGATTATTTTTATAGCTTATTATCAAAATTTTACTTCAATCAGACATCATTTTCATGATCAATTTAGCATGAAATGATTTCGACTGTTAAATAAAAAAAGACTGATCAAAAGGTGAAACGATGTCCGATTAAGGTAATTTTTTAGATAAATGATCTTTGCTACTATTTTATTTCTTTGCATAGTGATGATCATAAAATTCAAACTACATGTATATAAACGATCTAAAACTATATGTCGCTTGCTACTCATTCTTAAATTTCTTAAGTAATTGTACTTATGCTTTTATAAGATGTGCTCAAATAGATTCCAACACATATGCACGGTTTGAATTTTATGATCATCTCCGTAAAAATGATTAAAGTACCAACAAAAATTATTTATCCAAAAAATCACCTTAATCGGATATCGATTGACTTTTTGATCACTCATTTTTCATTTAATGGTCAAAATTATTTTGTGCTAAATTGATCATGTTAATGATATCAGATTGAAGTAAAATTTTGATAGTATGCTATAAATATCATTGAGATCATCGTCATAAATTTTTAGATCCATCAGTAGTCTCTATCTATCAAATCATCGTACGATCGTTCATGACCATCAAAATTGAATTTTAATTATTGACATAGCTAGAGCTTCCAAATCGATGTGATCTTTTATGACGATACTCTAATGATAATTATTTAGATAATGAATAATGAAAATATACTTGACATTCAATTTTACTATTACAGATTCATATAATCATCCAAAATTATTGTAAGTATTGACTAAATTTCTTTAAAACTCCAATTTGAAGGGTAGAATGATGTTTTTTAGTAAAATCATCATCGCAGTCACGTACATCTCGAAAAGTTATATGAAATCAAAAAAAATTCGTCTAGCTGACTTTTGGATCAAAAGTTATATCAAAATTTTTATCTACCGCAGCGGTTATTCGTAACCGCTGCGGTAGATCCGAACTACGGCAGTAGTTATTACGAATCGCTATGGTAGGGCGGACTTACCACGACGATTATCGTATTCGCTGTCGTAGATCCGACTTGCAGCAGCGATTATTATGAACTGCTGCGGTATGTCGGATCTATCACAGCGGTTATGTAATCGTTGCCGTAGGTCCGACCTATCGCAGCGATTATTACGAACCACTATGATAGGTATACCTACCACAGCGGTTATGAATAACTGCCGTAGTAGGTAAGCCTACCGCAGCTGTTACGATAAATTGCTGTGGTAGGTTATCCTACTGCAGAGGTTATGTAAAATTGTTGCAGTAAATTTGACCTATCGCAATGGCTACGAATAACCGTGGGATCTATGACAGTGATTTTAAAATTATGGTATATAAGTACTATAATTGCTTCTTTTTGTAGTAGTGTGCTGTGAAGCTTTTTGACGAGACGAGGGAGGAAGGGACGAAGCCAAACTCTGTTACCTTTCTCGGGGTGTTATCGGCATGCGCGCATGCAGGCATGGCGGAAAAGGCCTGGGCTTTCTTTGATAGGGTGAAGCAATGTCCTTTTTTTTTCTTTTTTTTTTTGTGAGAAATGGTTTGGAAATGGAAGGGCCTATGACTGTGTATAGCTGAAAAAGCTCCAGTGAATGGATTTCCATGCGAGGGATTGAGAGGACTGGGGGATTTTCATGAAAAAGCTTCATTTATCTCTTATTTTAATAATTTACTTTTTTGGTTGCTTCCCCTAATTCAGATTTTTTTTTTTTTTTTAACCATACAGATCTAGACATGGTGATTTGAAAAGATTTGCTCTCCTTTCCTTTTATATTATATGACTGCTTAGAAACCAACAGAAAACAGGGTAAGGTGATTGCATCAGTAACTTTATGTTGCTTATGTAAATCACATAATGGACTGGTTGAAGCTTTGGTTGTTGAAGGTTTATTGACGATTAGTCTAATCAAATCTTTGTTGATTTCTAATTTTCATTTTTCCTTTTCCAACTCCCATTATATTTGTACGTATAATTAATTATTCATTATATGTATAATTAATGAAGTTTTATTCCATAAATTTATTCTCTGATTTCTTTTCAAAAATTTAGAAGGCTCTATCTTCCAAAAATTTATATGTTACGAACGTTTTACACTCAGAAAATTACTGATTTGAAATTTCTCTCCTTTTTGTGCTTCTGCATTAATATTTTTGATAAATGATTATCAATTGTGTGTGATGTATAGAATTATGTCGGTTGATCGTAGTTGGATGTACCATCATTGGGTTGAGTATGATATGTCTGATGAATCCAGAAATGACGTTGATGAGTTTATAAGCTTTATTTATTCAAATCCATCTAATATATAAGATGGTCAAATTAAATGTCCTTGTACACTTTGTAAAGGCAAATGTTTTTTAGACAAAGTAAATGCAGAAGTGCACTTGTTGAAGAAAGGCTTTATAAAACACTACAAAAGATGGTCAATACATGATGAAGGTTTGGAAAATACAGTGAATGCTTTAAATTTAACAAGAGGCGAAGAGGAGGGGTATGTTAGGAAAATCCTTATAGGGATATGATACTAGATGCAACCAGTTCTTCCTTTAATCATGAATTTGAATTATTGGAAGAAGATCCTAATCCTGCTGCTGTAAAGTTCTTTAATCTTTTAAGTGATGCAAATGAACCCTTATGGGATGGTTATAAAATCATACAAAGCTATCTGCTGTCGTCCAATTGTTGAACTACAAATCTGAGTACAATATGAGTGAGAGTTGCTTTAATCAATTGTTGACTTTAATAAAAGCATCTACCTGAAATCGAGAAATTATCTGAGAACTTTTATCAAGCTAAAAGAATGATAGGTGAGTTGGATTTGAGATATAAGAAAATATACTCTTGTCCGAATTATTGTATGTTATACCATGGGGATGATGAAAATAAGAGAGAGTGTTCAATACATGATCATGCTTGATTTAAGCCTCATCAACAAGATAAAAAGCAAAATGTGCCTTATCAAGTACTTCATTACCTCCTTCTTACACCTAGGTTGCAGAGATTGTATATGTCCGACAGTACATCCAAGCACATGAGATGGCATAAGCAATGTGAAGGAAATGATCCAAATATCATTAGTCATCTAGCAGATAGTGAGGCATGGAAACAATTTGATGTGAAACACCCTAAATTTATCGTCGATGTACGTCATATAAGGTTAGAACTATGTATAGATGGTTTCCCTCCATTCAGATACTCTACTATGATCATTCCGGATTCTAACTCTCCTGATAAAAGTATAGATGTTGTGGAATGATGGGGTTTTGACTTATGATACACATAGCAAGCAAAACTTTATGATGCAAGCAGCATTACTATGGATCGACAATAAATGATTTTCCAACATATGGTATATTGTTAGGATGGAGCACACATGGTACCATGGCATGTCCTTATTGTATGAAGCACACAAAGACTTTCACTCTTAAACGAAAACCAAGTTGGTTTGACTATCATAGACAATTTTGCCACCCAATCATTCATTTCGAAAATCAAGGGATGCCTTCCAGAGAAACAAGGTTGAATATTCCTCACCTTCTCTTAGGTTGGATGGGAAAGAAATTTTGTCTCGTATGTCATCTTTCAAACAAATCACATTTGGTACAAAATGTGATCCACAAAAACTTTCTGGATTTGGTAAAGAGCATAATTGGACAAAGATTAACATATTCTGGGAGTTACCTTATTGGACCACTAATTTAATTCACCATAACTTAGACGTAATGCATATTGAAAAGAATGTATTTGATAATGTGTTTAACACTTTGATGGATGTTAAAGGGAAGACTAAAGATAACCCTCAAGCTAGGGAGGATTTAAAATCAATATGCAAGAGGCCTGATTTGAAGCTGAAGCGATTAAATAATGACAAATTTGCCCAGCCTAAGGCTACATATGTGTTATCAAAGTCTGAGATTAAGGTTGTTATGAATGATTGAAGGTACTGAGGTTCCCAAATGGCTATGCTTCGAATATATCCCGCTATATTAATGTGGATGATTGTAAAATTATTGGGATGAAATCCCTTAACTGTCATGTGTTCATGCAAAGACTTTTACCATTGGCGTTCAGGGACTTATTGCCTAGACCTATTTGGAGCCTAGACCTATTTGGGAGGCATTAACAAATCTTAGTCAGTGTTTTAGAGACCTCTATGCTCATAAGCTCTAAATTGACAAAGTGGATATACTTGAAAAGTATGCAATTGAGACAATCTATAAACTTGAGAGAATATTCCCTCCATCTTTTTTTATTCAATGGAGCATTTAACTATCCATCTAGCTTATGAATCAAAGGTTGGAGGTCCAGTTCAATACCATTGGATGTATCCTTTTGAGAGGTAATATCACATTTAAATAAAATGATTACACTTTCAAGTTAATAGAAATATATGCAGTATGACAACAAATTTTTTCATAAAATGTAGGTGCATGCAAAGCTTAAAATGTGATGGAGTCTACATATTCAGAAGGCATTGCACCAAACCATCAAGACTTTATTGATCATTTTCAAGAAGATGAGCTCGATGAAAGATTGAGAAACATCCGAAATGAATGCGAAGTAGATGAGTAAATTGAGTTGTGTGATAAAAGTGAAACATAGGAAGTAATGGCAAATGTCACTAATAATCTACAACTTGCAGATGAAGAGTTTGAAGTTCAACAAGGAGAAATATATAATGAAGAAAATCTTAGTGAAGAAGACCTTAGTGAAAGTAAGATGAAGAAACATGTTCATTCACTGAAAGTGATGATGACATGAGGGCAACTAACAATTATGATAATTATTATAATTATTGTATATCATAGGTAATGTATTTCATAAGTATTGCTCTCTTTTTTTTTATTTTAATACATTCTTATTATCTTAGTTACATTTATTTTGTGTTGTTAGTATGGCTAGAG
Source organism: Elaeis oleifera (assembly GCA_000441515.1). Lineage (NCBI taxonomy): Eukaryota > Viridiplantae > Streptophyta > Magnoliopsida > Arecales > Arecaceae > Elaeis > Elaeis oleifera. The sequence continues at coordinate 252,785 of KE505647.1, forward strand.
AACGTGGTATTGGTGGTAGAGAACGTGATAGAGCCAATACTCCTCGTATGATAAGAGAACTTTCTCTTAGACCTCTACCATCCTCATCAGATTTAAATATTGGTGGAGAAGATATGGTAGAGCCAATACTCCTCATATGGTAGGAGAACCTTCTCTTAGACCTCCACCATCCTCATTAGATCTTAGACCTTAACCATCCTCATAGATATCAATCTAATTTTATGCACTTGGTTTTGGAATGTTTTGATACTGTATTTTAATTTAGTTTAGTTTATAGCATAATAATAATTGGTAGGGCAAATAAGAGTATATCTGTAGAATTCTGGACAAATTACTTAGGGATCATTGAGGAATTACCAAAGAAATAAAAAAAAATCAGATTACCGAGGGACCACCGAGGGAAAAAAATAAGAAACCAAATTATCAAGTGATTATCGAGAGATTACCGAAGAAAATTAGATTATCGAGGGATCACCAAGGGCCTACCGAGAGAAGTTTCAAATGAAGAGAGCATGTATAGAGAGGGTAAAAGAAATCATCGAGGGCTTGCCGAGGGCTTTCCAAGGGAATTCACTGAGGGCTTACCGAGGGATTTTCGATGGCTTATCGAGGGCTTTCAGATTGGTTTTGATGGCTTACCGAGAGCTTTTTGAAGAAATTCATCGAGAGCTTACTGAGGGCTTTTCGAGGGAGGTTCACCGAAAGTTTACCGATGGCTTTTTGAGAGAAAATCAACAAGGGTTTACTGAGGGCTTTCTAAGGGAAATCAATGAGGGCTTACCGAGGGGCATTCCTTCGTTAACTATCGAGGATTTATCTTTCCTTTTGAAATATATTTTATTAATAATTATCTACGGATATTTCTCTCTATAATCCTTCGATAATTATATTATCGAGGGGTTACTGAGGATATACTTGGCCCTTAATAATTAACGATAAGGTGTTTTGCCAGGGCCGTTGTCCCTCAATAATCCGTCGAATTATCGAGGGCTTACCGAGGTATAATGATCCACGATAAACTCAAAAATTCTAGTAGTGATTTTCCAAATCTACTTATCAGGAGTCAGCAAAAACTCTCGAGTCCAAAACATCATCTTCAACCCAACCTCTTCCAAAACCAGAAACTCTTACTTGGTATGAAATGGTTACTCCAAAAGAGGAACAACAAGAAAAGAGACATCAAAAGTCTCTTCCAAGCAATTGGCTAAAATAGCCAAATCCAATCCAACTCTTCTGGGGATTGAAAATTTTTCAGAAAGTCATTGCAAAAATTGAAGCAAAAACTCTACAACTTGATTCAAAACAAAACATGTCGGTGGGATTTCTGACCCAACACCACTTCAAAAGATTTTTTCAAAAAAATATTTACAACATATTTGAGAAAAAAGAATCCAATCAATTTTATAATTGAAGATGAATATGTAGCACAAAATCTCTAATTGATAGCTGAAAAGCTTTCCACCTGGATGGCATTATCAACCCAAAGATTTTTGAAAAACTCAAAAATTTTATAAATTCATTTTAGTCTACACTGATCCAATTGCAATTAAACACTACAAGGATAAAATCGTTGAATCCCTAGTCAAATATTCAATTGCTCAAATCATTCAAGTCTCATCCCCATCTACATTTGGGGATAATACAAACAAATTAAGAAAACCTTCTCAAAACTTCAATTCCTAAAACTTCAATTATTGGACTATCAAAATGCTCAATACTTAGTATTTCGATATCAAAACTAGAATCGAAGATGCTCCTGGCATTTCTACTTCAAAATAGGAGTCTCATTCCATTTCCATATTAATTCTCAAATTGATGGGAATACTATGATCCCATTACTAAAATCCTTCTTTTGATTGTTGCTCAAGGTTTTGAGACCTATTAGCAAAGGATCTCTCTTCCACCTAGAGAGCAAATTTTTTTTCTTTGTTAAACTTCTTTCCCAAGTCTTCCTAGTGTGGATCACCTGTTGGAATACATATTTATCTAAAGTTTTCCTCTTCCTCCTTCTTTAAGAAGAAGGTTCAAAGTTAAATAGTGGTAAGAATTTAACTCGAAAGGACAACTGGACCAAAAATCTTAGAATGGTTTTCTAATCACCCACAGTATTCTACTATAGCCATTGAACCAGCAATAGCAAAATTTTTGAAGCACAAGGCCTTTGCAAGTTCTAAACTAGCAACACCAAATCAAGATAAGAATATAAGAAACTTCTCCTGAAAACCCTCTCAAAGTTTGATAGTGAAGAAAAAGAAGAAATTAAAAGCCAACAAAGTCAATCTTCCATAGATTATACTAGGAGAAATGGAGATGACTGTTTTGACATCCTCCCATCGATACAGTAATCAACAAGACAAATTTTCAACAAGGCAAGGCAAAATTCCAATATGCCAAGTTAGAATTTATCATGGCAAACTTAGATTTTTTTCAGTGCCAGACTACATCGGATATCTTCAATTTTCAGACAAAAGCATCAAAGAACTGCATCAAATGTATCAACTGACAATAGCTAAGAAACTGTACCAAAAGCAACATTGGATATAGAAATTGTATCAAAAGCAATATCAGATACCTTCAATTTTAGACAAAAGCATCAAAAGACTATAAGAAACTGTACCAACTGACAAAAGCAACTTCATTGTAAAAAATTATACTAGCTAACAAAAGCAACCAAAGACCATCAAATCTGACAAAGCCACTGCGGATTTCTTAAAATAGTCAGACCAGCAATTTCAAGAAATATTGGATTCCATACCAAACTCCAAAGCATTCAGACTCAAAACCATCTCAAGTTCACTAAGAGTTTTATAAGAAAGCTAGATCTTTATATCAGAGGGACATCTACAAATATCAGACCCCCCAAAAGAAGCCTCTCCAAAACCCCTTATTTGTATCAAAATCCTTCTTCTAAAAATATCCCAATCCTTATACTCCTTCATTTGTGTACTCAATCAAAGTCTTTAAGAGCCAAGATTTGTAAACCATCAAAAGTTTCTCAATAAAATTATCTTTCTTCTATTATGCTTTTGTTCTTATTTTAATTTTTGTTAATCCCAAAATCTTTCAAGACAAAAAGACTTGGTTATACACTTCAAGTTTTAGAATCTTATTCGTAAGTTAATTTCAATATTGTTATCTTCTTCATTTTCTTTGAAAACCTCATCCTAATATAAGATTGCCCTGGTATGGCTGTGAGTGGAGAAAGCCGGCCATACTGCAAGGTTATCCTAGGATGATGAAATATTATTCATCCAATTTATTGTTATTGTTCACCCAATTTATTGTCCCTATTTGTTCTTCCAATTTTAACATACTTTCAATTTTAACTATCTTTTAATTACCATTCTACCCTTCTTTTTATATCTCCTAGGTCAATTGGTATCAGAGCCACTTTTCTTTTCATTTTGAACTAAACTTTCCACTCTGTTTAATTGATCTCCTATAGTTTTGAGGTTTTCATTGATTAAATTATTTTGTTCGATGTTGTTTTTGATGTCCCTTCCAAGATGGTGCTTCTTGTGGATCTTTTTTATTTGAAAGGTAAAGCTGTAATTTGCATGTCTTTTGCTGAGATTTTAATCTCTTGCAAAGGTGGATGAATATTTTCTATTATCCGACCTTTTCCATCTTGCCATGAGACTATTATTTATTTTGATCATATTTATTCCTTTTGTATATGGGTTTTGTATGTTGTTTTTATTGTATACACCCCAAACCATTCAAAGAAATTGATATGGACTTGGGATCCCTTAATAAATTAAAGTATTCTTCATGTATTTTCTCTCTATGGAGATCATTTAAACAGAGTAGAAAGTTTAGTTCCAAATGAAAATAAAATCCCGACCAAAGCTAGGCCAATTCAAATGAATCAAGAACTATTAAAATTTTGCAAGGATGAAATTGAGGATCTGCTAGCAAAAGGACTGATTTGGAAAAGTAGATTCCCCTGGAGTTTTGTAGCCTTCTATGTTTAGGAAAATGCTGAAATAGAAAAGGAAACTCTGAGGCTCGTAATAAATTATAAATCCTTGAACAATGCATTGCAGTGGATCCAAATAAAAAGACATACTAAACAGACTTTGTAATGCAAAAGTATTTTCAAAATTTGATATGAAGTTTGGATTTTGGTAGATCAAGATTGTTGAGAAAGATAGGTAGAATTGCATTCATTGTTCTATTCGGCCAATATGAATGGAATGTAATGCCATTTGCATTAAAAAAATACTCCATTAGAATTTCAAAGAATAATGAATGAAATATCCATGCCCTATATAAAATTTTCAATAGTCTATATTGATGCATGTTAATCTTCTCTTCAAACTTAGAACAGTACTTCAAACATTTTAATATATTTCTACAAATAATCCAATAAAATGGATTAGTAGTATCAAATACAAAATGAGCCTATTCTAAACTAAGATTAGGTTTGTAGGGCATAATATTTATCAAGGAACAATCATATCTATTCAGAGGTTAATAGAGTTTGTAGACAAGTTTTATGAAGTTCTAAATAAAAATAATTACAAAGGTTTTTGGAAAGCTTAAACTATGTTTCGGAATTTTATCAAAACTTATGAATTATTACAAATATTTACATGAAAGATTAAGAAGAAAACCCACCATGGATCCCAAAACCTATCAAATTAGTCCAAATTATCAGAAACCAAATTAAGTCTTTACCATGTCTGCATTTGATAGATCTAAAAATCTTCAAGATAGTAGAAATTGATACCTCATAAAAAGTTTATGACAGAATTCTTAAACAAAGAAAGGATGATAGAGAACAATTAGTTCAATTCACCTCCGAAAGTTAGAATTCAACCTAACAAAATTATTCTACAATAAAGAAAGAAATTTTATCTGTTGTTTTGTGTATTTCAAAATTTCAAAATGACCTTTTAAATCAAAATTTTTACTCAAAGTAGACTACAAATGAGCAAAATATATTTTGCAAAAGGATGTTCAAAATTTAGCTTCAAAATAAATCTTTGCTAGATTACAAACAATTCTATCTATTTTTGACTTTGACATTGAGTATATCAGAGGAGAAAATTTTTTTTTCCTGATTTTGTCTCTTATGAATCTTTGCTTGGAAGCCATCTCAATGCCACCCAAAAACCTAACCCTCCAATTATCCAGAAACATGCTAGAATCAGGTCCATCAAATTTGGACTCAAATTTGATCTAATCAAAACTCTAAAATAAGAGTTCTATATCAATGATCCAAGCTATTAAATATGATCTACGACCTTAAAATTGCTTACACACAAAAAATCATATGATTTGAAGACCTTTAGCCTATGCATCAAGTAGTCAAAAATTGTTAAATAAATTAAATTAGATGTATTTTTGGATCACTTGGTATATAGGCTAGGGGTCTTTAAATCATATGATTTTTAGTGTACAAATAGTTTTAAGACAGTAAATCACATCCAATGCTTGGATCATCGATGTAAGACCCTATTGTCTAATTTTGATCTGATTGGATCCGAGCCCAAATTTGATCTACCTTATCCAAGTCTACTCCTATATATGCATATATAATTAATTAATATATATACATAATTTATATATATTTAAGTCTTATGGAGTAAGCTTCAATGAGCTGGATCAATTTTTGAGCTTAGCTTGCAATTAATTTTGAGCAAATTTTGCTAGTTCATGCTTGGCATTTGTAGCTGTAAATTGAGTAACTATGCTTGATTTGAGCCCTTTCTATTTGAGTTGAGTCCAAACTGAGCTTAAGCTATCGAAACTTGATACCTTATATATGTCCTTTTAGAATCTAAATATTTTCTTTAATTTCTAGGGTCACAAGAATAAGAGGGCCTGACACCTTACAATAATACTTCAATAATAAATAAATAATAAAATAAAATGTAAATACCTACAACAACTATAATATATTCAAGTAGCTTTAAGAATAAGAGACTTCTATGACTAGGGATATAAGCAAGCTTATCACAATAACTAGGCCTAGCTCGAGCATTGATCTTGAGCAAGCTAGACTCAACTCAAGCTCAGCTTGATGAACCTTGAGGCTAGTTTGAGCTTGAGGCAGCTTGAATGTGCTTGTGTTCAGCTCATTTATAAACGAGCTAGCTCGAGCTTAGCTCAACAAAGCTTGCTTGCTTGAACAATGGTTGGGGAGGCATGCATTACAAAGAATTGACTAAAATTGATCAATGCCCAAGCCTAACCTGTGGCTCTAAAAGTTGAGCCCAAATTCGATCTCTTTTGGATTGGATCTTTAGGCCATTCACCCTACCTTGTAATTGCCTCCCTCCATCCCTTTCTACCTCCTTTGGCTATCATTGGCTTTGACCACCCTCTCCATCTTCACTCCCTTTAGACCCTCCTTTCTCCTCCCTTGATCCATTCCAAAACCCCTCAAACCTTGAGCCCTTCTTTGTAAATCCTTCCCCCCATCATCCATGCCCTTATATCTCCCCCCTCCTCCAATAAAGGCCTCCTCCAATAGTGGAAGTATTGGTTTAGGATAAGTGATAGGGTTTAAAGAAATTGATACATACTCTTCTACTTATGGATCTTTGCTATATGAGCTCACCCTAGCTCTCGACCTTGTATACACCAATGATGACAATGAAGGGAGCAGAGGCCAAAATGATGGGCTTGCTACTAAGGGAGCAGGTCGTGTTCCTTGGGAGCGATATTGGTGACTTCATGGCAAATTTCATCATAAGTCATTCACTTGTCCTTGATGCTTAGGATCTAGTCGTAGATATTAGGCTCTCCATCAATTCTTTTTGTAGCTCTCTTAGGCTCAAAATTAGAATTTTCTTAATATTTTTAATTTTAATTTAAATTTTATCTAATATCTCAAAATTATTAAAAGGGACCCTTTGCTTCCTATACAGAGTTTCTGGCCCACGACTACAAACCTAATCGAGAGGGTTGCAACATAATTGGCAGTGGAAATCATAAAGCATAGATTAAACAATTAATTGACCAACTCATAGCGAAGTCAATTTTAGCTGACCCATTGGGTATCTGACCTGATTTGAATGGGATGGATTTTATCCAACTCGATTAAAATTTGGAAGGGTATGGGTTCTAAAAAATATTTGAAGTGGGTTTGGATCGATATAAAAAATGATATACCTCGCTCTAAATCTGATCCAATACAATCTTAATCTATTTTTTTTTTCAAAATCATAATTATTTATGATATTTATATGATGAGTCCTTTATCGGATTCGATTCAATCCCTTTATTATCCGATCTGATTCGAGCCATATTTTATTGATCCGATCTAATTCGAGTGGGTTTCATCCTTCTTCAAAATAGAAGTTAATAAGAAGAATCTGAAGATAAGAATTAGATTGGGGTTACCTGAGTAGAGGAGGAAGCGGAGATGGTGATGGTGCTGAGCATGAGAAAGAAGTAGAAGAAAATCAGAAAAGAAAGAAGAAGGGAAGAAGAAGAAGAAGAGAAGAAGCATTCAAAAGAGACTAAGAGAGCATGAGAGGGAGAGATTATGGAAGAGGAGAAGTGTGCATAAATAAGAGAGAAAACAAGGAAAAGAAGAGAGATCCTATGATTGTAGGAGAGATGGAGATGGAATGAGAGAGCACGATGCGGAGGTGGCTTGAGGTTCTATCACACGAAACAGAGAATAAATCCTCTATTACACTCCCATCTAATAACCATTTTAATAGACGGCCAGCCAAATGGACCGGTTGGATCAGGCCTCGCACTTAATTAGAAGGGTCGTAGCATAATTGGTGGTGGAAACTATAAAATATAGATTAAACAATTGACCAACTTGTAGAGAAGGCAATTTTAGCTAGTCCATCGGGTATCCAATCTGATTTGGATGGGATGGATTTTATTCAACTCAATTAAAATTTGGAAGGAGTATGAGTTAAAAAAAAAAAAATCTGAAGTGGATTTATGTCGATATAGATAATGGTATACCTCGCTCTAAATCCAATCCGATACAATCTTGATCTAAATCTCTCTTTTAAAATTATAATTATTTTATAATATTTATATGATGAGTTTTTTATCCGATTCGATTTTATTTTTTTATAAAGAACTAAAGATAAATTTTTAACTCTATTTTCAACTTAAAAGCAGCTTCCTAAATGAGTTTTATATAAAAGTACCTACCTATTCCAAATATAAATTAATAGCAACTGTCTATTTTGATTGAAATTATTCTTATACTCTTATATTCTTTAAAATACTACAGTATTATATTATCATAATGTAGTATTACTTTATAATAAGATAGTATTTCATTATATTAGTGTAGTATTCCTTTATAATAATGTAGTATTAATTTATTATATTATATTAGTATAATATTTCTTATAATAAGGTAGTATTACATTATATTAGTATAGTATTCTTTTATAATAATATAGTATTGCTTTATTGTATTATATTAGTATAGTATTCTTTTACAATAAGATAGTATTATATTATCGTAGTGTAGTATTTCTTTATAATAATATAGTATTATTTTATTATATCACATTAGTGTAGTATTTTTTTATAATAAGATAGTATTATATTATCATAGTGTAGTATTTCTTTATTGTAGTATTACTTTACAACAATGCAGTGTTACTTTATAATAGTATAATATAATTTATAATAGTATAGTATTATTTATAATAATGTAGTATTATTTTATTATAGTGCAGTATTATTTATAATAGTATAATATTA
>KE505648.1:0-16694 GCA_000441515.1 Elaeis oleifera
AAATTTTGCATTAATTGAAATTAAAATTTAAGTACAAAAATTTAAAAGAATAAAAAATAAAAAATAAAATTATAACAAGGATCTAAAGTTGATCAGTCAAGCCTCATCGGAAAGATGGTTGATGACCTCTCCATCTTCCGTCATACTCTGTAGAGCGAACTGGCTTCTCTCCTTCTTTTCTTGGGTCCCTAAAGATATTTTATTTTTTTATTTTTTCTCACTTTCTACTGATTTTTTCTTCTCCCAAAGCTTATTCCCGGACCTCCTATTTATAGATAAATTTTCATAATTTTTGGTAGGAAAGGAGTCCTAAAATCCTTAAAATTATTTTAATCTCCTAGGAATATTCCTGGCCGTCGGATCAGGCTTGAACTGCCCAGATCTGTTCGAAAAATTAATGTTTTAATCTGAATCAAAGTCGGATCAAATATCAACCATTCGATCTGGGTTTTGATGATGTTCTGACCATCAGATCATGCAAAAGATCTCCTATTCAAAGTCGAAATATCCTCAACCGTTCGATCGCGTGATAGATTGCTTCTGGACCGTCGGATCACGTAAATTCTCTTCTTATAAACTGGCAGCAAATGTGGACCGTCAGATCTGATGATGGATGAGCTTTCGACCATTAGATCATGCAAAAACCCCTCTCTTGCTGTGAGCCACGCTTGTAGACCGCGTGAAGTTTCTTGTGGACCGTGTCCTGATTTCATGGACCGATCGATCGGTCCATCATGCACCGGAGGTAATATTTTTATTTTTAAGGTATTTTGGCTTGATTTTTCTTCTATTTTGTCTAAAAATAAAAAAAATATATGCATTAAATTCTTTCAAAATTTTCATTATTTGGTACTTAAATTCTTAATTAAATTAACATCTATTTTCATAATATTCTCTATTTCATATTTTTTTAAAATTATTTATTTTTGAAAGAAAATTTAATTTATTCAAAAAATTAGATTTTTTAGAAGATGTTAGCACCATAAACTATCAAAATACCTACAATAAATATAAAATACACCACTTATCAGTTAGTAGAAATATTTTTCTTTCTTCTTCTTCTTCTTCTTTTTTTCAAAGCTCAACTTTCTAGAGTGAATTGGTTGAGTACTAAAGAAGATTATTTTGTTCAACTTTTTAGCCATAATATAAGTGGATGTCTATTTATCTGTGGTCATATCCAAATTCTTCTTCAATTTTTAGGCATCATATGACACTTTCTTTAAATAGTTTATGGCTTCGAATTTTTTCAAGATAATTTTTTAAGTTGAAAAGAATACGCCATTTTGGATATGAATTTTCTCTGCACAGAAGATCTTTGAGGTCTTTTTGAATTGGTATTCTTGTTGGAAGATTGGTAGTCACCCAAATTCGCCCATCAGTCCAGCATTTTTGTTGTTGCAATTTTCTGGCTGCCCAGTAGACTTCTAAATATGATATTACTTCATAAATTTTGAGATCAAAGTCTTTGGCAGATGGATCAAAGTCTTTGATAGATTTTTCTTTTCTTTTGTCATTCTTGACCGAAATCCTACATAATTATCTACATCCTCAAAAGTAGTAATATTATAGATTTGAAAGGGATACTCAATGTCTTTTATTTCTTATCTTCTATACCACTGTATATTTTTGCTTAAAGATATTCTCGATTTTTCTTCATATCTCTTAGTATAGTGGCAACAATGAAAGGAAACATATCATATAGTATGGCACAGTCTATAGAGATCAACTTCACAAGCCCTTTGTATAAAGATCTCACTTCTTCTAGTCTGGTAAGTGTATTGATTAGGGGTAGAAAGAGGTTGGATAGGTCCAATTATCTAAGAACAACTATACTTCTTCAAAGAGCTTCTTTGATTCATCAGGCTGAGTTGCTTTTGATAAATATCTTCTTGGAGTTCTGAATTTAAAATTTTTGTACCTTTTTCAATAATCAAGTCTTTCGAACTTAATCATTATTGGCATCTCTGCTAATTCATAGAGATTATAGAGAGAGATGAGTTCAGAAGTAAGTTGTGTTACCTATCTTCCAACTTTATAAATATATTCTTTAATAGATTTCAAAGAACGTTTCTTTTCTACTAAGTGGTTGATTAGACTGGTCATATGATGGAGAAACTCCTTTTCAGATTGAAATAAATGAGCATCCTATGCTTTATAAATTATAGAATATATTTTTTGGGGAAGATCTGAATGAAAGAATTCCACAGCTTTTAGATTTTTACTCAGTTCATCATACAAAGGGGCTTTTCTCTTTTTCTTCCTTCTTGAGTCTTTGCAAAATAAAGATGTATATCAAAAGAATTAAGGATTAACTCTAGGACTTTTTTAAGAGAACTGCTTTATCTTGATGGCATCCCTATTCCTATAATTCCAAAGAATTTATAAAATGATTTAATAGCAAGTTTTATGATAATAGTTTAAAGGATTCTTCTGATTTTGGACAAATAGTTTAATAGAATTTTACACCCATATTTAATGTATGCTTTAGATTGAAAGAGTTTTATCAAAGTTAAAGAGATATGTTTCAGCATAATACTTCTCCTTGGGCCAATACAAATTTTATAATCTTCCCTAACGAGTTTTAAGATTTATAAAAAGTTCAAGTGATAGTCCAGTCATAATTTTGTTTTGTTTTCTTTAGATTTTGTAGTTTCGAAAAGACTTTATCTTGTTTTAGTAAAATCTCTCAATCTAATTTTATTGATCTTCTAGAGTTTTTAGATAATTGATTAAATCAGCTATTATTGAATATTTTTCTAAATATATCAATATCATTAAGGGTTAGATATTTTTATATATTCTATAGTATTACTTGTTAGCAATCTAGTAGTGCTTATTTATTAGGTTCAATATGGCCCCGAAAGATTTTTTTGCTTCCTTCCTTTTAGGGATCTTTCGAGCTCTCTTATCAAATTTTTTTTAGATTTTATATGTTTCTCTATATACAATTTATCTATTTGAAATCTAAATTGATAACAGAAGTCTTCTAAGTTGTAGAGATCATTTATCTTTTCTTTACTATGTAACTTTCTAAATTGATCTCTGATCTTCGAGCTGCTATTCAATTCAGATCTATAAAAAGAATTATTTTATCTATCTTACTAATATTATCTATAAATCTTAATCTAATTTTATCTTTATCTAAATTAATTTCTAAATTTAAAGATGATAACTTTAAAGAAATTATTCTAAAGAGGATAGTTCTAAAGAAAATCTCTTTAAATCTAATATAACAGAATAAGTATCTCTATACCATCTAAACTCAACTAAACTGCTACTCCTAAGACTACTTAACTTAATATTAATATCTACATAAAGTTTATCTACGGTGCTCAAAAGATAATATAAAGGATTATTACTTTTAGAATTCTTTTGAACAGTATTCATAATTTTTGAGTTAGTGGAAGGAGTTTTCCACCAACCTTTCAATTTTCTCAACAAGTAATTTATCATTGTCTCAATAATTAGAATTTGTGAAGTTATAGATCTTACAGACTTTCAAATGTATCATTGTCAATTGATGACAATTATTAACAATATGATAATCTGTAAGTCCATTAAGGTTCCAACCCAGAGTTCTTCTCTTGGAATGGATAGTGGATAAGTTGTCAGGGGTTTCTATTAACTATGAATCTACTAAGATAATGATTTATTATCCTAGGGATATGAACTACTAGTTTATAGTTAGAAATTAGTTTATCTTCGATGTTTTTCAAGATAAATAATTTACTAACTATATTCTTTCTACTAACTATTCTCTTATTCTCAGAGTCTTTTGAGAGTAAGAGACCACTAGTTCCTAAAAAATTACTAATTCCTTTATCCTTAGAGAAAGATGAGGCTTCATAAATTTTCTTAAATAAAGGGATTACTATAGACCTACTAGATGAAGGTGACAGGTTTATAGTAGGCTGGTTCAACGTGTTTAATTCAGTTAAAGAGTGGCCTCATCTTTAAATCACACAGATCAAGTGTAGAAGCAGTTTCTTCACAAGTTTCATTAGAAGAAATTCTATTAGCTTGATTCAGTATAATTTTATCTTTTTCTTCTAAGAATTCCTTTTTAACTGTGCTTCAGAAAGGTTAAGTGTTGGAAGTACCTCAGTAAGATTCAAATATTCTTCCTCAATAATTTTCTCAATGATTTCATTATGATTTTTGATCAGTATCTTCAGCTGACTGATGCTTGGACTTGATTCAAAGGATTCTAGTAAAGATATAGAACTCAGATTAACTTCAGTATCAGTATCGGGATTATGAACAGCTTCAATGATTTCATCAGAAGGGTTTTCTTCACTCAAGATTTTATCAAATTCTTTAGATGAATCATTTTCAATTTCAACTCCGAGGAGATGGATCTAGTATCGATCTTTATGGAAAAGTCACCAATCTTTACTAATAAATTGTCAGAGTAATCCCAATCAATTTCAGGTTTCTTCTTATCCTTTAGAAGGCTATCAGTCTGAGTTTCTTTAAGGTTGAGAGAATGATTCATACAGTTTTGTTGTTCCTCAACCTAATCTAGATGTTCAGAGTTTTATCAAGAAAAGTTTCTACTTTAGGGATTTGATCAAGATCACTGGTAGAAATCTGAGTTGAACTTTTATTCCTCTTGTTTTGAACCTGAGTTATCTTATAAACAGATTTATTTTAAAACTTCTATAAATTTTTCATGATTCAGCCATCCTTTTAATCATAGTTTCTTGTATTCTAAGACTAGCTTCCACAAGGCCATTGATATAATATTTATCGAACCAATCAAAGAAGAAAATATATCTCTCTTCAATCCTCATCTGACTAAACCATATTTATCTTATTAATTTTTTTTCTTTTTATTGTAAGTATCAAAAAACCACTCCTTTTTATCTTTATTTTTATCAGAATCGAAGTCTTCTCTTAGTAGTTCTTTGTTTATAGAAAATTCAGCTATTTCTATGATATTATAGTCAATATAAGAGCCATATAGAGCATTTAAAACTAACCTAGCTAATTTTTTTATTTTAATTTTAATTTTTATCTAAATCATGTGAAATATTTATAATAGCTTTTATATTATAATTTTTTGGACTATTTTCTAAAACTCTCTAAGTTATTGAAGGTTTATTTGAAGATATAGCTTGAATATAGGTAGGTTTCTAAAGTTTAGTATTTTTCAAGTTAGATGGCAAGATTTTCTTTGGTGAGGTTTTTCTCGACTTAAAGAGTTTCTTTATCCCAAGATTTTTCAGTTTAGGTTCTATTTTTTCAAGATTCTGAGGATAATAATCAAAGGACTATTTTTCATTTTCTCCATCAGATTCTTCAAGTACTTCTGGAGAGAATATTTCTCTATTAATTTCTTCTGGATAGAATTCATCCTCTATTTTTCAGAATAAATGAATTCTATATCATCTTCTATATCTTGTTCCCAGTCCTCTACATCAAAGGCTTCAAGATCTTCATCCATTTTACTCTATTGAGAGAATCAACTACCTATTATCTACATGTATATTAAAATATTTAACTTAACTACTCTACCTATTCATATACTATCTTTACCTAAAGAATTAAACTAAGTATTTCTTAAATTCTATAAATATACATCTATACTATTAATTAACTTCTCAATAGTTACTAGGTTTTCATTTATTTTGCTTATAGAGACATTTTATAAGTACAGAAGAGTTATTTTCAAAATAAGTAAAGTACAAATCACTACCAATTTTTAGAAGTTTGACAAGATATTTAAAGATACCAGTCATAGGGATGACACCAAACAATCAATTATGACTTACTACCCTTCATGCCTTTCGTCACGGCTAATACGGGAATTACTGCACGGATCGAATGGCAACCGTTGGATGGCTAAGGTAAGAATAGTCAGATCTCTTTCGCAACATGACTTCGCAATTGACTGTTTGGTGTCGTCCCTATGGCTGGTATCCTTAGATCTCTTGCCGAGCTTCTGAAAACTAATTTTGTTCTGTATCTTACCTATGCTGAAATAACTTATCTGTGATTATAAAATATCTCTAATAAGCAAAACTTTAGTAACTATTGAGGAGTTAATTAGTAGTATAAATGTATATAGAATTTAAGATAGAACTTAGTTAAAACTTAGTTTGATTCCTTAGGTAATATAAAATAGATATAAAATTAGGTAAACTAACTAAGTTAGAAATATATTTAGCACATAATAAGTAGCTGATTCTCTCAATATATTAAAATGCATGAAGATATTGAAGCCTTTAATATTGAGGACTGGGATCAAGATGAGATACAAGATGATACAGAATCCATCTACTCCAAAAAATAAAAAAGATGAATTCTATCCAAAAAAACTAATATAAAAATATTCTCTCCAGAAATATTTGAAGAAACTAATGGAAAAAATGAAGAATAGTCTTTTGATTATTATCTCCAGAATCTTGGAAAAATAGAACCTAAACTTAAAAATCTTGGGATAAGGAAACTCTTTAAGCTAAGAAAAACCTCGGTTCATAGTACTGTAGCTAATTACTATAGTATATGTACTGTACAGTACTGTAGTAGAAATATTATGTAGTACTATTGTACACTGTAGCATGCTATTGTAGTACGATGGTAAACAATTCGAATGCTACCAAAGCTATGAAGTAAACAATGAATCAATCTTGAGAGTAAACAACCCTAAAATTGATAGAGATTGTGAAGTAAACAATGGATCAATCAGGGTAAATAATCCAAATAACACCCACAACATGTTATCATGCAATCGTGGAGCAAACAATGGAGCAATTATATGCTATCAGATTAGTAAAAGTACTCTATTTTACTTTAAGCTTTTATTTATTTTCTTTACTTTATATTAAATAGTTTTATTTATTTTGTTCATGTTTACTTTCACCTGCTCTTATTTAAACTCTGTTCATTATGCTTTCAAATTCACTCACTGCACATATGTTTATTTGCCCTTGTTTAAGCTTCATCCATTCCGCTTTATCTGTATTTTAGTTTTATTTATTGCAGTTAGTTTACCTTTTAAATTTATTTGTTAATCAGCCATAGTTATAGTTTAAATTTATAGTAGTTTAATAGTTTACTTAGTAGTATAGTTTACTCAGTAGTTCATTTATTGCATTTACATATGTTTATTTGCTTTGTTAGTTTACTTATAGCTTTAATCCTTTGTAGCTTTCAGCCTAGTTTATTTATTTTATGCTGGATAATTTTAGTTTTAATTATTTTAATCATTTAAAATTTAGTTCGTTAGCTTATGTTTAGTCTATGTTTAGTTTGTAATTTCTTATATTAGCTCAGCTTGCATTAGCATTTTGGTATCAGTATTCACTTTAACCTTCCATTAGTCTGTGCCTTAGTTTAGGTACTTAGATTATCTTTAGACTTTTGTGAGCCTGTATCTGTTCATCTTGTGTCTGAATTCTGTATGCCAATCTGTTTGTCATCTACCTTTATTTTTGTGTTTAGGTATTGTCTATAGACTTGACCTCCTTTACTCCTCAATCATAAATCATTTACTTTTATACTCCTGGGTTTCAGACTATTTGTTATACGGTGAATGCGGGTAGTATCGTATACCTCATAGTTTGTTTATCCAGCTACTGCTTTCATGTGTATGCATGTTCATTTGCTACTTCTATGTGTACACACATAGCCTTTACTGCTGTGTCATACTGTTGTGACAATCTACTGCTAGGTACTATGATACTTTCATCTCATAGTTATCGGAGTTTCTGATCTGTGTTAGGAGAGTATGTTAGGACTTGTGAAATATCATACATCTATGGCTATGGCTCTGATCCACACACACATATCTGCTACTTCTACACATATGTACGTTGGCTCGAGTTATAATTGGTATCAGAGCCAAGTCATGCTGAGGAAGGAATCTGATGATTCTTACCTTTGCCATCTAGCGGTCGCTGTTCGGTCCGCGTAGTAATTCCTGTGTTAGCCATGAGGAAAGATGTGTAGGGTAGTAAGTCGCAATTGACTGTCTTGTGTCATCCCTATGGTTGGTATTCTTAAATCTCTTACCGTACCTCCTAAATCTGAAATGGGTGAGAAACTTAAATGTATTAGAACTGATTCTGATTTATTACTTATCTACACTAAAAATAACTTATCTGTGATTATAAAATATCTCTAATAAGCAAAATGAATAAAACTAGTAACTATTGAGAAGTTAATTAGTAATATAGATGTATATTTTATAGAACTTAAATAAAACTTAGTTTGATTCTTTAGGTAATATAGAAATAGATATAAATAAGTAGAATAGTTAAGTTAAGATATATTTAATATACATTTAGATAATAGGTAGCTAATTTTCTCAATATATTTAAAGTGGATGAAGATCTTGAAGTCTTTGATGTAGAGGACTGGGAACAAGATATAGAAGATGATATAGAATCCATCTACTCTGAAAAAATAGAAGAAGATGAATTCTATCCAGAAAAAACTAATATTAAGATATTCTCTGCAGAAGTACTTGAAGAATCTGATGGAGAAAATGAAGAACAGTCCTTTAATCATTATCCCCAGAATCTTGAAAGAATAGAACCTAGACTTAAAGATCTTGGGACAAAAAAACTCTTCAAGCTGAGGAAACCTCACATTCTAACTTGAAAATACTAGGCTTCAAAAATCTACCTACATTAAAGCTATGTCTTCAAAAGGTAAATCTTCTGTAACCTTGAGAGAATTACAAATAGTTCAAAAATTATAATATAAAATCTATTATAAATATTTCACATGATTTAGATGGAAAATTAAAAGTCAAAAAAAAATTAGCTAGATTAGTTTTAGAAACTCCATATGACTCTTATATTGACTCTAATATCATAGAAATAGCTGAATTCTCTATAAACAAAAAACTACTAAGACAAGACTTTGATTCTAAAGAAAATAAGGATAGAAAAGAGTAGTTCTTTGAAACTTACAATAAAAGAGAAAAGATTTTATAAGAAAATATGATTTAGTCAGATGAGGACTGAAGAGAGACATATTTTTTTTTAAACTAGTTCGATAAATATTATATCAAAGGCCTTGAGGAAGCTAGTCCTAGAATACAAGAAACTATAATTAAAAGGATGGCTGAATCAGAGAAAATTTGTAGAAGTTTTGAAGTTGAACCTCCTTACAAGACAACTTAGGTTCAAAAGGAAGAAATACTAGTTCAACTAAGGTTTCTACCAGTGATCTTGATCAAATTTCTAAAGTAGAAATCTTTCTGATAAAATTTCTGAACAACTAGATCAGATTGAGAAACAACAAAACTATATGGATCATTCTTTGAACCTTAAAGAAACACAGACTAATAGCCTTCTAAAGGATAAGAAGGAATCTGAAATTGATTGGGATTATTCTGACAATTCATTAGTAAGATTGATGACTTTTCCATAAAGATCGATACTATACCCAATCTCCTAGGAGTTGACATTGAAAATAATTTATCTGAAGAATCTGATAAGATCTTGAATGAAATTTTTTTTTGATGAAATCATTGAAACTGTTCATAATCCCTATACTAATATTGAAGTTAATCTGAATTCTATATCTTTATTAGAATCCTCTGAATCAAATCCAGACATCAGTCAATTGAAGGTACTGATCAAAAATCATGATGAAATCATTAAGGAAATTTTGAGAAAAATATTTGAATCTGACTAAGGTACCTCCAACACCTGACCTTTCAGAAGTACATTTAGAAAAGAGTTTTGAAAGAATTAAATAAAATCATATTGAGCCAAACTGATAAAAGTCCTTCTGATGAAATATTTGAAGAAAATACTTCTATATTTGATCTGTATGCTTCTACATATGATTTGAAGATTAGACCAGATACTTTACCTGAATTGAAAACTGTGAACCAGCCTATCTTAAATCTGTCACCCCCATCTAGTAAGTCTATATTAATCCCTTTATCTGAAGAAATCCATGAAACCTCATGCTTCTCTAAGGATAAAGGAACTACTAGTCCCTTAGGAATTAGTAATTCTGTAGGAACTAGTAATCTCTTAGTCTCAGAAAACTTTGAAGAATAAGAGAATAGTTTGTAGGAAGAATATAGTTAGTAAATTGCTTATCTCAGAAAATACCGAAGATTAAATTTCTAACTATAAACTTGTAGTTCAGATCCCTAGGATAATAAATTATTATTTTAGATCGACCTTAGTAGATTCGTGATTGACAGAAACTTCTGACAACTTATCCACTATCCATTCCAAGAGAAGAACTCTTGGTTGGAACCTTGATAGACTTACTGAATTTCAAATGGTTAACAATTATCATCAACTGACAATGATACATTTGAAAGTCTATAAGATCTATGACTATTCATAAATTCTAATTGCCGAGACAATGATAAATTACTTGTTGAGACAATTGAATGGTTGGTGAAAAATTTCTTCCACTAACTCAAAAATTGTGAATATTGTTCAAAAAAATTTTAAAGATAATAATCCTTTAGATTATCCTTTGAACACCATCGATAAATTTTATGTAGATATTAATAATAAGTTAAGTAGTCTTAGGAGTAGCAGTTTAGCTGAGTTTAGATGGTATAGAGATACTTATTCTATTGTATTAGGTTTAAAGAGATTTTCTTTAGAACTATCCCCTTTAGAACAATTTTCTTTAAAGTTATCATCTTTAGATTTAGAAATTAATTTAGACAAGGATAAAATTAGATTAAGATATATAAATAATATTAGTAAGATAAATAAAATAACTCTTTTTGATAGATTTGAATTGAATAGTAGCTCGAAGATCAAAGATCAATTTAGAAAATTACATAGTAAAGAAAAGATAAATAATCTCTATAACTTAGAAGACTTCTGTTATCAATTTGGATTTCAAATAGATAAATTGTATGTAAAAAAATATATAAAATCCAAAAATAAGTTTGATAAGAGAGCTTGAAAGATCCCTAAAAAGAAGAAAGTAAAAAAAATTTCGAGGCTATATTAAACCTAATAAATAAGCATTACTAGATTGCTAACAAATAATACTATAGAATATATAAAAATATCTAACTCTTAATGATATTGATATATTTAGGAAATATTCAATAATAACTGATTTAATCGATTCTCTAAAAATTCTAGAAGATCAATAAAATTAGATTTAGAGATTTTATCAAAACAAGATAAAGTCTTTCCAAAACTATAAAATCTAAAGAAACAAAACAAAATTATGACTAGATTATCACTTGAACCTTTTATAAATCTTAGAACTTACCAGGGAAGATTATAAAATCTGTATTGGCCCAAGGAGAAGTATTATACTGAAACATATCTCTCTAACTTTGATAAAACTCTTTCAATCTAAAGCATACATTAAATATGAGGGTAAAATTCTATTAAACTATTTATCCAAAATTAGAAGAATCCTTTAAACTAACTATTTGCCCAGAATCAGAAGAATCCTTTGAACCGTTATCATAAAACTTTCTATTAAATCATTTTATAAATTCTCTGAATTACAAAAATAGAGATGTCGTCAAGACAAGGAATTTTTCTTAAAAGAGCCCTAGAGTTAATTCTTAATTCTTTTAAGATACTCACATCTTTATTTTTTAGGAACTCAAGAAGGAAAGAAAGGAAAAGCCCTTTATATGACGAATTGAGTAAAAATCTAAAAGCTGTGGAATTCTTCCATTCTGATCTTCCTCAAAAAAATATGTTCTATATTTATAAATCATGAGATGCTCATCTATTCTGACCTAAAAAAGAGTTTCTTCACCATATGACCAGTCTAATCAACCACTTAGCAGAAAAGAATATTCTTTGAAAGCTATCAAAGAACATATTTATAAAGTTCGAAGATAGGTAACACAACCTATCTCTGAACTTATCTCTCTTTATAATCTCTATGAAATATTAGAGACACCAACAATGATTAAGTTCAAAAGACTTGATTATTGAAAAAAGACATAAGAAGTTTTAAATTCAGAACTCCAAGAAGATATTTATCAAAAGCAACTCAGTCTAATGAATCAAAGAAGTTTTTTGAAGAAGTATAGTTGTTCTTAAACAACTGGACCTATCCCAAGCTTTTTCTACCCC
Source organism: Elaeis oleifera (assembly GCA_000441515.1). Lineage (NCBI taxonomy): Eukaryota > Viridiplantae > Streptophyta > Magnoliopsida > Arecales > Arecaceae > Elaeis > Elaeis oleifera. Next base: position 12,051 of record KE505648.1, read on the forward strand.
TAATCAATATACTTACCAAACCAGAAGAAGTGAGAGCTTTATATAAAAGGCTTGTGAAGTTGATCTCTATAGACTGTGCCATGCCATATGATATATTTCCTTCCATTGTTGCTACTATACTAAGAGATGTAGGAAAAAATCGAGAATATCTTGAAGCAAAAATATACAGTGGTATAGAAGATAAGAAGATAGGAGGCACTGAGTATCCCTTTCAAATCTATAATATCACTACTCTTGAGGATGTGGATAATCAAGTAGGATTTTAGCCAAGATTGATAAAAGAAAAGAAATTTGCTAAAGATTTGATCCATCTGTCAGAGACTTTGATCTCAAAATATATGAAATAATATCATATTTAGAAGTCTATTGGGTAGCCAAAAAACTACAACAACAAAAATGCTGAACTGATGGGCGAATTTGGGTGGCTACCAATCTTTCAATAAGAATATCAGTTCAAGAGGACCTCCAAGATCATCTGTGCAGAAAAAATTCATATCCAAATAGCATACTCTTCTCAACTTAAAAAATTATTCTTAAAAAATTCGAAGCCATAAAATATTCAAAGAAGGTGTCATATCATACCAAAAAATTGAAGAAGAATTTAGAGACAGCTATAGGCAATAGACATCCATAAATATTATGGCCCAGAAAGTTGAGCAAGACAATCTTCTCTGGTACTCGACCAATTCACTCTAGAAGGTTGAGCTTTGTTAAAAAAAGAAAGAAAATATTTTCACTAACCTTCTATCAAAATTTTGGTAGAAAACGTTTTCTTGCAGGTACACTTTGTGGCTCTTCTATTTAGCCACTTCGACAATCAGATGACTACTACCACTTCAAAAGACCAAATGTCTACACCAACAATGATGACTATTATTCTTAAAGTCTGTTTAATTCTCAGAGATGGTTCATCCTCAAAATCAATCTACATCAGGATTCAAAGATGACAAGCAAGCTATAGAAAGCTTCCTGACATCATCACTATTCATCTACAAAAAAATTTCTGACACTGTACACAGACGATAAGATGCTACAGAAAATCGGACTTAAAATCAATTAAGTTCCGAGTTCGGTTTCGATTTCTACAAGCTTCCAGATTCCAAACCAATTAAATCCGTAGGACTCCAAACTGATTAAAGTCCACATAGTTCCTTCCCTCACTTATAAATAAGGGGAAGGCCTTCGTCCAAGGCATCGACCGAGCATGGGAGACAGGTCGAGAGAGGAATTTTGGTTCTGAGTGGCAGAGTTCCTCTTCCTAATCTCCTATCCTCTCCTCTCCTCTCCTCTCTACTCTTGTCTTCTTCCATCTAAACTTCCTCTAATCTCTTCTTTAGCTCATCTTCTCCAACAAATCTTCTCTTCTTTCTTCTTAATCTTCTCCATCTGCTTCCCTCTTCGCAGACAGCTCCATATAAACCATCTTCAATTTCTTCCACCAGACAACACCGTCTCCTCCACTTATCATTATTAAATCCATCTCCCTTCATCTTCCTTTTATTCTTCACTTAAACAATGCCAAATCCAAACATCATCCCATCTCTTCTCCATTAAAAAATCTATTTCCACCTTCATCTCCTCCATTCTCACGTTAAAAATTCATCCCATCTTCCTTCCACAGTTCCATCCATAGAATACTTTATCATTTAGCTCCATTAATCCATGTGAGTTTGTAAATAAGTGTGTTTACTTATGTGTTTACTCATGTATTAGCATATATTAGCACTTGTGATTTGTATTTAAGTTTGGTTAAGCTTGATTAGTATACATAAAGCTTGTACAGTATGTATTTCAATTTCATCAGACTCTATGTAAGTGTGTTTTCTAAATAAATCTATTTTCTTTCATATTATTATTTTTAATTATATTTTAAGCTTTTTTTATGTTTTAAGCTCATTTATATTACTGTTCATAGTACTGTAGCTGTACTGTAGCTAATTACAGTAGCATATATACTGTACAGTACTGTAGCAGAAATACTGTGCGGTACTGTTGTGCACTGTAGTATGTTACTGTAGCACGATGGTAAATAATCAGAATACTACCAAGGCTATGAAGTAAACAACGGATCAGTCTTGAGGATAAACAACCCTAAGGTTGGTAGAGATTGTGAAGTAAACAATGGATCAATCAGGAGAAACAATCCAAATACCACCAATAACATGTTATCGTGCAATCATGAAGTAAACAACGGAGCGATTATATGCTATTAGATTAGTGAACATATTTTATTTACTTTTAAGTTTTATTTTTTACTTTATATTAAGTAGTTTTATTTTATTTGGCTTCAATTTTATTTTACTGCACTTATATTAAGCTTTGTTTAAGTACTTCATTAGTTTTAGTACTTTGTTTCATTTTGTTAGTTTTACTTACTGCAGTTAGTTTACCTTTTAAATTCTGTTATAACTTAGTAGTTTATTCAGTAGTACAATTTGCTCAGTAATTTATTTATTGCATTTATGTTTATTTGCTTTGTTAGTTTCAGCCTAGTTTATTTATTTTATGTTGGATAGTTTAGTTTTAATTATTTTAGTTATTCAAAATTTAGTAAATTAAATTATGCTCTTTAGTTTACATTTAGTTTGTGTTCTCTCATTAAGTCTTTCATTAGTTTATGTTTCAATTCTCTTACAGTAGCTTTAGCTTGCGCTTTAATTTGCTTTAGCTTGTGACTTAGTTTAGGTTTGTATCTTGTTAATCTGTTTATCTCTTGTCTGAGTGTTTGTAGGTCTATCCTTTATCTCCATTCTATATGTCTATCTGTTAGTCCTTTACCTTTCTGTTTACCATTTGTTTAAGTACTATCTATAGGCTTGACCTCCTTTACTCCTCAATCATAAATCATTTTGCTTTTATACTCCTGAGTTTCGAGCTATTTGTTATATAGTGCATGCGGGCAGTATCATATACCTCATAGTCCATCTATCCATCTACTACTTCTACGTGTACGCACGTAGTCTACCTATTTGCTACTTCTATATATATGCACGTAGCTTTTACTGCTATGTCACACTGCTGTGATAATCTACTACTAGGCACTATGATACTTCTGCCTTGTAGTTTTTGGAGTTTCTGATCTACGTCAGGAGGGTCTGTTAGGACTTGTGAAATATCATACATCTATGGCTGTGGCTCCGACTCACACTCACACACACACTGCTGCTTCCATGCATACGCGTGTTGGTAAGATCAACAGTTGATCAAGGTTCAAAGAGGCTATGATCCTACTTGGAGAAGGATCTACCATGAGAAGAAAGAGTCAAGGTTGATCCCGATGGATACCTATAGAGACTGGACACGTATGCAGCTCAAAGACCTTCAGATCTAAAATCATCAATAGTGGTGTATTTCAACCCACGCAAAGGTATTGAGATTCGATCTCATCTTTATTTTAATTTTAGATTATATGCATGTCTTTATTCTGGGGCTCGGATAGGAATAGATGACATATCTATTGCATGTGGGATTAAAGGATTTAACTCAGTTCATTTTTGCTACTATTCAAAAGATTTTCAAATCTACGCATGCAACCTATCTGATTTCTAACAATGGTATCAGAGTCAGATTATTTTAATATATGAATAATTTGATTTTTAGTCTTAGATCTGAAAGTTTAGATGATTTAAAATTGATCTTGTACTAGTATAAGATTGTCCTGGTATAGGGTTTATCTCTAATATTGAAAAAATTATCCTAGCACAAGATTGATTGATTTTGAGAACTCTTTTTAAAATATTTAAATCAATCTTTTAGATTATCGTATATGATATATCTTATTTCATATTTAGATCTAAAATTAGAAGGATTAAATATTTACATCAGACTAATATAAGGTTATCCTGATATAGGGTTTATCCCCTATATTGAAAAGATTATCCTAGTTTGATACAAACTAATTTTAAAAATATTTTAAAATATTTTAATCATTATTTTAGATCTAATTTTATATATATTTGATATGTATAATTCTTATTTTAGATCTATAATTTAATATATATATATATATGATATATGTTTATAGTTTAGATCTAAAACTACATATATGTAATATATGATATTAGGTTTAGATCTGAAACTATTTTAAGATTATAAGCCACGAATGCATGTAATGAAACATAATCTAAAAAATATTTTAAGATCTAAAAATTATATTTTGCATGTAGGTATGGGTTGAACAAATTAGGTCTAGTGATCAAACTACAATTAGGGTCAATTGATTAGATCAGGTTAGAACTCATTATCGATTTTGAGCAATTGATTGAACCTAATCAATGGTTAATTAGGATTTGGTCAAAGGGGCTCAAAGTCGTAGTTGTAGTTGGTCGCATCAATTCATATTTTGATGTGAGTTGATTGACTCAAGAGCAAATTTGGCTTAATGGTTTGGGCCCATTTCAATAGCTTAATCTGATTGATCTAATCAACCAATTTGGTATCTTAGGCAAGTATCTAGATGGTGGTTATTAATTGGTTCCATTATCTGACCAGACCAATTCATTGGTGTCTACGGAAAGTAAGGGGAGACCTCCACTCATCTTAACTTATCTGGCCATTTTGGAAGGTTCAGTTTCTCACAGGGTTGCTTGTTGATTCTGTTGGGTTCCAATGGCACGACGGAAGGGTTAGGTGTTTAAAATTTTT
>KE505648.1:86973-100275 GCA_000441515.1 Elaeis oleifera
CTCAAGTAGGAGCTTGGAGAGTGGATGTAGGTGCAAAGTTGATACCGAACAACTATAAACCTTGATTGTTTATGGTGTGCTTACTTGTTCTCTATCTAAATTTTTTATTTCTTACTTTCTTGCATCTCATTTCTACACTTTGCTTAAATCACTTACTACATATAACTTGCTTATTATTACTTAATCCTTGTGATTCTAAATTAACTTTAAAATTTCAAAAACCCAATTCACCCTCCCCTCTCTTGGGTTGCATAGTTGGGCAACATTCATAAATTAAATCCTCTAAATTATTAGGTCTCTAAAATTTGATAGTTATAGTAATAACTAAATCATTACCTCCCATTAAGTTGGATGATAATGAGTCTATTAGTATGATGATCATTGGAGGCCCAAAGATCTGGTGCTCATCTACTATTGGAATTATTATTCATAATATGATGACTCAGTCAAGTCTCTCTAGCAAGTGGTTAGGTTGGTCGGCTAAAGTCGGACCTAATCATTTGGTAGTTAGATTCCTAAGTATGATCATATTAATGGTTGGACCTAACCAGGGCTTGTAGAAAAGACCAAAGTCAACTAAAAAGCTTTCTCGGGCTAAATCAATTACTAGAAATTATTTGATGAAATAATTAGTTAAAAACCTATCCATAGATGCACATGGATGGGCCGACCAAAATCGAGCTTGTGTGTAGTTTGTGTGGATTTTAGTTCCTGCTAAGGAATTAAGATAATTCCTTGAATTGGAGATAAAGGCTACCAATTCATATAAAATACTAAGAGAACCTTTAGACTAAAGTCCATGTCTTTAGGCTTAATTAACACATATACTGATTAGGTTTTATTTTTCTTTTGTGCAGTCATGGCCACAAACTTGTCACTTCGATCACTATTGGACAGTAAAAAATTGACGAGACCCAACTTTGATAACTGATATCAAAAATTAAAAATCATCATGGAGTACAAACGGATCTTGTACGTCCTTGCAGATCCAATACCTGAGGAGTCTGCTCTTAATGCTCATGGTACGATTCGAGATACTTACTTGAAGTGTCTTAATGATCATATAACAGTGCATTGTATAATGTGGGCTGCCATGAATGACGCATTCTATCGAAAATTTGAGAAAGCTTAGCTAGAAGATATGCTTAAGGTATTGAACGAGTCTTTGGTACTCCAATGATGTTAAGCGGCACAAGATCAGTTGTGCCATTTTTAATACTCGGATAAGAGAGGGAGCATCGATCACTAATCATGTATTATATATGATCGAACAGATCGAGCATCTGAGCAAGCTTGACTCTTTTTCATATGAACAGCTTGTGAAGGATGAGATCCTGAACTCCCTACCCAAATCCTACCTACCATTTCTCAATCATTTTCAAATGACAAAGCCTATGGTGAACTACCACAGTCGGTTGGGGTTGTTACAGACTTTTTGAGAAGGATCACCAGCTCCACAAGGAGATGGTGAATGTAGTGGGAGGATCTTCTTCAGATGGGCGTTGTCCCTTTAAGAAAGGAAAGAAAAAAAATAAAAAGGTGCAAAATTCTGAGAGTCAGACCTAGAAGTCCAAGTTTAAGGTCAACCAAAGTCAAGCAGAGTACCTTTATTGTAGGAAGCAGGGTCATTGGAAGAGAAACTATTCTCAATACAAAGCTTCCTTGACCCAAACAGGCCGAAGGAGAAGAAGCAATCAGTTGCTGGACAAGGTAATTATATGATAACACCTTGTAACTTCTCAATTTTTGACACAATAACCTTGGTATTGGATACTGATAGTCCTATTAATATTTGTAATTCATTGCAAGGTCTTCAAGTCAGTAGGAGATTTAAAGACAACGAAAAATTTTTGAATGTTGGAGATGGAAGATCAGTTGCAGTTCTAGCTTTAAAAATTATCAAGCTTGTATTCAATTCTCATTCTATTATTCTTAGTGATTGCCATTTCTGTCCTAGTTTCTTATTGAATATAATTTCTATAGGCCTTTTGACTAAAGTAAATTATGAGATTTCAATAAAAAAAAATTTTATGATATTATTTTGAATGGTGTTACTATGATGCGTGGATAGTTGAACAATGGTATTTATGTTATATCACGGTCTAATGTAATGTACACATCTAATAAATGCCCTAGAATAGCTGATGTCACGGATGCCTACCTTTGGCATTGTACACTAGGTCATATTAATAAGAACAGGATGAACAGATTAGCTCAAGAGAAAATTCTTGATGATAATGATTATGAATCATTGCCTATCTGTGAGTCTTGTTTACTTGAAAGATGACCAAGTCACCTTTTATTAGAAAAAGTGAACGAGCCAGTGATGTTCTGAGTTTTGTACATACTGATGTATGTGAACCCATGAGTACTAGTGTTAGAAGAGGGTACCACTATTTTATTACATTCATCGAGGATCTATCTAGGTATGGGTACGTCTAATTGATGAAACATAAGTCTGAATCATTTGAGATGTTCAAATTATTTCATAATGAGATAAAAAATAAATTAAAAAGAATATTAAAACTCTTTAATCTGATCGAGGAGGTGAATATATTTCTCATAAATTTTTGATATATCTAAAGGAGAATAGGATTTTCTCACAATGGATACCTTCAAGAATGCCACAACACAATGGTATATCAAAAAGGAGAAATTGAATCCTATTGGATATAGTTCGATCTATGATGGACTTTTCTAGTCTGTCGAACTAATTAACTAATTAATATCTAAAGTAAGTTTGGCATTTTGATCGATAGTTTTAATTAGGAGCGGTTTATCTGACCATTTTGATGGTGTCTAAGGCAAGCTTAACATAGCCTTCTACTGATCTTACATATCTGGCCAATTTGATGGATTATATTTTGATTAGACTGCTAAGTGATTCAAGTTAACCCATACCATTAAGGTTGATCAGTGTCATTGATCTAGGTACCGCTTCAACCCTACATGACACTAATCCAATTCAATAACTTAGTGAAGTCAGTGGGAGGATTATGGTTAACTGGTTGATCTCTTCTCTTCTCTTAATTCATAAATTAAATCTTCTAAATTATTAGATCTCTAAAATGAGATAGTTATGGTGATAACTAAATCATTACCTCCCATTAAGTTGGATGATAATGAGTCCATTAGTATGATGATCATTGGAGGCCCAAAGACTTGGTGCTCGTCTACTATTGAAATTATCATTCATAATATGATAACCCAGTCGAGTCTCTCTAGCAAGTGGTTAGATTGGCCGGCTAAAGTCGGACCTAATCATTTAGTAGTGAGATTCTTAAGTATGATCATGTTAATGGTTGGACCTAACCAGGGCTTGCAGAGAAGATCAAAGTCAACTAAAAAGCTTTTTGGGGCTAAATCAATTACTAAAAATTATTTGATGAAACAATTGATTAAAGAACCTACCCATAGATGCACATAGGTGGGCCGGCCAAAGTCGGGCTCATGTGCAGTCTGTGTAGATTTTAGTACCCACTAAAGAATTAAGATGATTCCTTGAATTGGAGGTAAAGGCTACCAATTCGTATAAAATAGTAGGAGAACCTTTAGACTAAAGTCCATATCTTTAGGCCTAATTAATTCATATATTGATTAGGTTTTATTTTCCTTTTGTGCAGTCATGGCCACAAACTTGTCACTTTGATCACTATTGGACAGTGAAAAATTGATGGGATCCAACTTCGATAACTGATATCGAAAATTAAAAATCATCCTAGAGTATAAACGGATCTTGTACATCCTTACAGATCCAACACCTGAAGAGTTTGCTCCTAATGCTCGTGGTGAGGTTCGAGACACTTACTTGAAGTGGCTTAATGACTGCATCACGGTGCGTTGCATAATGTGGGCTGCCATGAACGATGAGTTTAGCCAAAATTTGAGAATGCTCAGCCAGAAGATATGCTTAAGGTATTGAACGAGTCTTTTGGTACTCCCGACAATGTTGAGCAACACAAGACCAGTTGTACTATTTTTAATGCTTGGATGAGTGAGGGAGCATCGATCATTGATCATGTATTATATATGATCGAACAGATCGAGCATCTGAGCAAGCTCGACTTTCTCTTGTATGAACAGTTTGAGAAGGATACGATCTTGAACTCCCTACCCAAATTTTACCTACCATTTCTCAATTATTTTCAAATGACAAAGCCTATAGTGAACTACCACAGTCTGTTGGGGTTGCTATAGACTTTTAAGAAGGATCACCAGCTCCACAAGGAGATGGTGAGTGTAGTGAGAGGATCTTCTTCGGGTGGGCGTCGTCCTTTTAAGAAAAGAAAGAAAAAAATAAAAAGGTGCAAAATTATGAGAATCAGATCTAGAAGTCTAAGTTTAGGGCCAACCAAAGTCAAGTAGAGTGCTTTTGTTGTAGGAAGCAGGGTCATTGGAAGAGAAATTATCCTCAATACATAGCTTTCCTTGACCCAAACAGGCTGAAGGAGAAGAATCAATCAGTTCCTAGACAAGATAATTATATGATAATACCTGGTAACTTCTCAATTTTTAATACAATGACTTGTGTATTGGATACTGGTAGTCCTATTAACATTTACAATTCATTGCAAAGACTTCAGGTCAGTAGAAAATTTAGAGATGATGAGAGATTTCAGAATATTGGAGATGGAAGATCAGTTCTAGTTCTAGCTTTAGAAATTACCAAGCTTGTATTCGATTCTCATTCTATTGTTCTTAGTGATTGTCATTTCTATCCTAGTTCTTATTGAATGTAATTCTATAAGCCTTTTGGCTAAAGCAAATTATGAGATTTCAATAAAAAAAAATTGTGATATTATTTGAATGGTGTTACTATGATGCGTGGATAGTTGAACAATGGTATTTATGTTGTATCACGGCCTAATGTAATGTACACGTCTAATAAACACCCTAGAATAGTTGATGTCACGAATGCCTACCTTTGGCATTGTAGACTAGGTTATATTAATAAGAACAGGATGAACAGGTTCGCTCAAAAGAGAATTTCTGATGACAATGATTATGAATCATTACCTACTTTTGAGTCTTGTTTATTTAGAAAGATGACCAAGTCATCTTTATTAGAAAAGGTGAACGAGCCAGTGATGTTCTGAGTCTTGTACATACTGATGTATGTGGACCCATGAGCACTAGTGTCAGAGGAGGGTACCACTATTTTATTACATTCACAGATGATCTATCTAGGTATAGGTACGTCTAGTTGATGAAATATAAGTTTGAATCATTTAAGATGTTCTAATGATTTCGTAATGAGATAGAAAATAAATTGAAAAGAATATTAAAACTCTTCTATTTGATCGAAGAGGTGAATATATTTCTGGTGAATTTTGATATATCTAAAGGAGAATGGGATTCTCTCACAATGGATACCTCCTGGAATGCCACAACACAATGTGTATCGAAAAGGAGAAATTAAATCTTGTTGGACATGGTTCGATCCATAATGGACTTTTCTAATCTGTCGATCTCCTTTTCGAGATATACACTCGAGTCGACTTGCCATATGCTTAATAGGGTTCTTAGTAAATCTGTAAGTAGAACACCACATGAGATATAGATGGGACGTAAGCTAGTACTCTCTCACCTCAAGGTTTGGGGTGTCTAGCTTATGTCAAACGTTTGAAAATGGACAAACTCGATGCCAAATCTGACAAATATATTTTATAGGATATCCCAAAAAACTAAGGTATTTTTCTGTCTTGCTAATGAACAAAAAGTGTTTGTCAGTCTTAGGGCAGTCTTTTTAAAAAAAAAATTTTGGGAAGGAATTAATGCCTTTAAGGATGAAGTTCAACAGGCAGAACTTGATGAAGTTTAACAAGTAGAACCGACACAATCTAGTGAACCCACAAAATCAGATTTGATAATGTCAAACTCAAAACCTATTGTGGACGCATCATTAAGGAGATCCAATAGAGTATCACATCAACTGGATAGATACTATAGTTCTTAATCTGAGATGGGGATCCTGCTGAACTCGATGAGAACAATGAGGACCTGATCATCTATATGGATACAATATAGAGGTCCAACTCTGATAAATGGCTTGAAGCCATGAAGTTCGAAATGAAATCCATGAAGGTTAATGATGTGTGGACATTAGTTGACCCACCTGAAGGGGTTAAATCCATAGGGTGTAAATGGATCTTCAAAAGGAAGAGAGGCATAGACGCGAAGGTGGAGACCTATAAAGTCTGTTTGGTTATTAAGAGTTATCATCAACATTATGATATTGACTATGATGAGATATTTTTTTCTATGATAATGCTCAAATCCATTTGAATTATGCTTGCGATAGCAGCACATATAGACTATTAAATCTACTTAATGAAGTTCAATAGGTAGAACTGACACAATCTAGTGAATCCATAGAACCGGATTTGATAATGTCAAACTCGAAACCTGTTGTGGAGGCACCCTTAAGGAGATCTAATAGAGTATCACATCAACCAGATAGATACTATAATTCTTGATCTGAGATGGGGATCCTACTGAACTCGATGAGAATAATGAGGATCTAATCATCTATATGGATGCAATGCAGAGGTCTGACTCTGATAAATGGCTTGAAGCCATGAAGTTCAAAATGAAATCCATAAAGATTAATGATGTGTGGACATTAGTTGACCCACCTGAAGGAGTTAAATCCATAGGATGTAAATAGATCTTCAAAAGGAAGAGGGCGTAGACGGAAAGGTGGAGACCTACAAAGTCCGTTTGATTATCAAGGGTTATTATCAATATTATGGTATTGACTATGATGAGACGTTTTCTCCTATGGTAATGCTCAAATCTGTTCAGACTATACTTGCGATAGCAGCACATATAGACTATTAAATCTAGCAGATAGATGTGAAAATAACTTTCTAAATAGAGAGCTGGAAGAAAAGGTGTATATAATACAACCTTAAGATTTCACATCCATAGATAAGTCCAAAGTATGCAAGCTTAAGAGATCCATCCATGGATTGAAGCAGGCATCTAGGAGTTATAACATACATTTTGATAAGGTTATCAGGATGTATGGCTTCATTAGGAACGGAGAAGAACCCTACATTTATAAATAGGTAAACAATTCTGTGGTTGTATTTTTATTTGTATGTGGATGACATTCTTTTAATCGAAAATGATGTTCCTGCATTACAAAGAATAAAGATTTGATTATCATCTCAATTCTCTATGAAGGACCTAGGAGAAGCATCCAATATCCTTAGGATGAAGATTTATAAAAATGATCGAAAAGATTACTTGGATTGTCCTAGTCCACATACATAAACACCATGCTGAAGTGGTTCAGCATGGAGAATTTCAAGAAAAACTATCTCCTAATAGACCATGAAATTTTTTTCTCGAAGAGGGATTGTCTGATAACTCCTCAAGAGAGAGAGCATATGAATAAAATTCATATGCTTCGGTAGTGGATTCTATAATATACACTATGACATATACATGACCAGACGTGGCATACTCACTAGGGGTAGTGAGTAGATACTAGTCTAATCCAAGAGAAACCATTGAAAGGTCGTGAAGATCATTTTTAAGTATTTGAGAAATACTAAGAACCAGTAGATTGTTATGGTAAAACTGACTTAAAACTAATAGGGTTTACTGACTCCAGCTTTCAGTCAGATCATAATGATAGCAAGAGTGTGTTAGGATATATTTTACCTTGAACGATGGAGTAATTTGCTGAAAAAATTCCAAGCAACACACCGTGGCTGACTCTATTTGCGAGGTAGAGTATATCGCGGTATTTGATGCTGCGAAGAAAGTTGTGTAGCTGCAAAAGTTCATCGGTGAGCTCGAAGTGGCACCCTCCATTGATGGCCCTATCCTATTATATTGTGACAACACAGGAGCCATTGCTCAAACAAAGAGTCGAAGTCCCATCAGCGCACCAAGCATATTCTACACAGCTACCACCTTATCTAGAAGATCATAGACCGAGGTGATGTCGACCTTCAGAAGATCGACGGAAAGAAGAATCTGGCCAACCATTTACTAAAGCTCTTGAAATCAAGGAGTTCGATGATCATAAGTCGAAGATGGGTATACGATACTGTATCGATTGGCTTTAGTCCAAGTGGGAGTTATTGAGAATTATGTCTCAAAGTCAATCATCAGTTTGTTGATGATTGTGCTCATATTTATAAATTATACATAAATTTTATTAATAAAATTATTTGACTTTTTTGTCATATTTTGTCTATCTTCTTTGAACTCCTATGTTGTGATGAAGTCCTTAGGACTATATTTAACCGACAAAAGAAGATTTATCATTTAGTCCTTAAAATATATTCACAACCAAGTGATATGCTATTAATAGGTTAATAGTAATATCAAGTATAGATCGTTGTGTGCCATATGGGTTAGTTGTCTTCTTAACTAAGGAGTGTGGAGATACTGATATGGCATGCAGGTAGAATGTAGGAACACATTCGCACTGAATGTGATCAATTACGGAGCACTCCACTATCAAGAGTAGCTTACAAAGGGTATGGGTATAAGTATCCCTCTGACCTGAGATCACCACGATGACTTGTAAGCAACTTACTATATTTGGTGCTGGACCATCTAAATTTTAATTCAGTGATGAAAGATTTTGGGTACAGTCAAGTACTTATCAAGTCAGTACGTGAGTCAAGATAAGATTAACTCCTCTGAATAAGTAGAAGTTAATGTATCAGTATATTTCAATTTAGTAAAATCTTGGCTAGGATAATTCATGTGATGAATTTGAAAGGTTGAAATATAATGTGATTGACTATTTTAGGGTTGATAGTGAAACCATAGGTCACTTTGAGCGTTAGGGTCAAAGAGATAAATTATACGATAACCATACTCCAGTCGGTTCTAGATTGTTGCTTTGCAATCTTTCGACCTATGCAGATGTCGGATTTTATTGCTAGATAATTACATCGATTAGTATAAAATTTATTCCTATCCTATCAGTTTAGGTTCGAACTTATGGGGTCACACACATTAGAAGATTCGGTTTGATCGAATGGCTGAAGAGTCCCACTGGATTGGGACTCTAGTAAAGAGTCTCACTAGATTGGGACTTTAGAGGAGAGTCCCATTAGACTGGGACTCTATTGTTAATGGAGGATTTGTTAGTAATTAGATTGCTAATTGACTCAACTTGATTGAACAAAGAGATTCGAATCAAGTTTAATTAAATTGGATTCAGTTTGACTTGGATTGGGTTTGACTAGATCAAGTCTACTTGCGAGGGAAACTTGTTTCTGATTTGATCAAGACTTAGATTCAGTTAATTCTTAATTGGATTAGAAATTTATTGAGGAGATTGTGTTCTTAATTAGATTAGATTTCTTTCTCTCATTGGATCTAACCAAATTTGATTTGGATTGGAATCAAATTAGAAACGAAGAGTCCCAGCCAACTGGGACTCTCTCCCTTGTGCATGCCCTAGATCCATGCCATTCCTTAATGCAAAATATGTTTTGCATGAGATTTTTTGGTGTGAGAAAGGAGGATGTAGAGAGGGGTGGGCAGCACTCATGATGAGTCATGGACCTTATCTCTTTCTTGATTTGAATTTGATCCAAATCAAAGATAAGGCGATAAGATGGAAATAAATCCTGATTTCTTAGAAACTTTGGTGGCGCCAAAATATTTTTCATGTATGTGTTGGAATGTTGGTTGGGTGAGAAAGATCTGATTTCTTTCTCATGCCATCACATAATTTTATAAAATTTGGGATGCCCCATATGGTGGTTGGCGTGGAGATTGTTGGCACCTCCTCCTAACCCTAAACCCTAGCCCAATCTTTAAAAGGGGTCCAATATGAGAAATAGTTGAAAATTGGTTTCTTGTACATAGCTCTCTCCTCTCTTCTCTTCCTTCATTAATTCTTCTTCTTCTCTGGAGTGTCTAAGAGATCAAGAGAAGAAGAAAAAGATCAGCCATCAAAGATCTTAGCGAGCTAGCACTTCTGAGGAGCTTGATCAGCAACCGTTCTTCGTGTGGACCATTTATAGAGGCCGAACACCTTTATGAGGCTACGAGCAATCTGAAGGAGCTCCTATCCATGTGATATAATTATAGAGATCAGCAACCTATGCTTCGATAATGAGTTCTGAACTCGTTAGATCAGGTTTGATTAGATCTAAGAGTTAGATCTAATCTAGAGCATCGATATGATTGATGTAGATTTTTATTTTCAGATCTTAATCTCATATTTAATCATATCATAGGTCTTGACATGGTAGTTTAGATTGGATCTTATACATATAATATAGGTTAAATTATTTAATCTATGAAGATCCACTGTAAAATTTTAAAATTGCATGCATAGAACTGTCAATATTTCTTCACTAGGATCCGGTTGTGGAGGTTCTTAACGGCCAGCAACACAGCAACACAAAAACAACCTTCAGGATTTTAGCAGCCTTGTAAATCCTATCGATAGAATTTTCTTCTCCGTTCGAACCCTTTCTCTTTCAGATCTGAAATCTTCCTTTTCAGATTTAGAAGCACCCTTGATGAGGCCTTCAAAAATAAAATATGGAGGCATGAAACTCCTCTTGGGTGGCCAAGAGGGGCGCACAAAGGGAGCTTGCACAAAGGAGAGCGCTAGAAACCCTAGCACCTCCTTTATTTTTTTGGGGATTGGTGGCCAAGAAATCCTAGGGTTTCTTGCTGCTAGAATATGGAGAAGACTAGAGAGAGAGGAAGGAAGAGAGATAAAGTTAGGAAGAAAAGATTTAGTATTCATTCACTTCATCGAGTCAGAATACAGTGTATCTTTATATACAAGGTCAATGTGATCCAATCCAAAAACTCTCATAGCTAACTCAATATAAGATTGCACTCACCCAAGCCCATGTACCCTCATGACTAGACCCAATCTCACAATTTTGGACTCAATCCTTACCCAAATATAAGTTAGTCTCTCAAGACCCAAAACACCTGAACCTCAAGATCTGAAAGGCTGATAGCCTTTCATTCTTGGGCCCAAACTAGCCCTAGAAATCCCATGACCACCTCATGGACTTTGGACCTTGGCCTTAGTCTTGGTCTCCTGAGCTTTGGGAGCACCATATGAGGTCTAACAATCTCCACCTTGGTGCCCCAAGGCCTCAACCAACTCCGTCCTATCCATCAAGTATATTAGTGTCACAAATTTTCGAAAGCTGTCCCGTGGAAGTACCTTTATCAGTGCATCCGCCGGATTCTCCTTAATGTGGATCTTCACTAGCTCCACCTCACCTTCTTCCATAAGCTCTTTGGTTCGATGATACCTGATGTCGATGTGCTTCATCCTCGTATGGTAGATATAGTTTTGTGCAAGTAATAGTGTACTCTGACTGTTGCAGTGCATCCTTCAGCCATAGGGCCTCCTTCGCTACCTCCGTAACACCAATGTACTCCACCTTCATAGTGGATAAGGCCATGATAGGCTAAAGATATGATCTCCACCAAACGAAACCTCCAAACAGGCTAAATACAAAACCTATCATTGATCGTCGAGTATCCACATCTCCATCGAAATCTGCATCCACGAACCCTCCTATCAGCCCCCGAGCTTTCTTGGATGTGTTGGAGAGTCCCTCAGCATCTCCTCACTATTTATAGTAGATGTTGACTCCAACAGTACCCGTTAAGTGTCAGAAGATCCCCTTCAGTACTCGCCAAGGCTCCCTGCTAGGCTGCGCTATGAACCAGCTGACCTGGCTCACTACGTGGGCAATATCCGGCATACAATACACCATGACGTACATAAGGCTCTCCACACCAGAGGCATATAGTACTCTCCCCATCTTCTGAACCTCCATCTCAATCTGTGATGACATCATCTTCGAGAGTCTAAAGTAACCGATAAGTGGCAGCTCCACTGGTTTTGCTTCCTTCATTCCGAACCTCTCCAAGATCTTCTTGATGTAACCTCCCTGAGATAAATGCAGCACCCTCTTGACTCGATCTCTGAAGATTTTTATACCTAAGATCTTCCTTACAGACTCCAAATCTTTCATCTCAAACTCTCGAGATAAGGTTACCTTCAATTCCTACACAACCTTCCAATTCTTGCATGCTATAAGCATGTCATCCACATACAAGAGTAGGAACATCCTAGATTCATCTTTCAAAGATTTAACATAAACATAAGAGTCACACTCACATCTGAAAAGCTCGATGCTCCTTATATAAGAATCAAATCACTTGTACCATTGCCTCGATGACTGCTTCAGCCCGTATAGCGATTTCTGCAACAAACAGACCTTCCCTTCTACTCCAGTCTCTCGAAACCCGATGGCTGCTCCATATAAATACTCTCCTCTAGATGCCCATGAAGGAACATCATCTTGACATCCATTTGCTCCAGCTCCAAGTCCTGAGCTACTACGATGCTCAGCAGTATCCTAATGGAAGTATGCCTGATGACGGATGAGAAAATTTTGCTAAAGTCAATGCCTTCTTTTTGGGAGTATCCCTTAGCCACTAGTCTCATCTTGTACCTGATACCTCCCTACTATGAAGGCCCTTCCTTACGTTGGTAAATCCACTTGCAACCAATGGGTTTCTTCCCTTGTGGCAACTGCACCAATCACCATGTTGTTGGGAAATGTGTCCCAAAAGCCAATCATCAAGCTGTCGACGGTTGAGCAATCAAGTATTATAATTGATTTATTAATAAATAAAATATATTTGATATTTTTATCATAAGCTTTCATCTTCTAATGAACTCCGTTGTTATGATGAAGTCCTTAGGACTATTTAGATTCGATAAAGAGAAGATTTATCGATTAGTCCTTAAAACTGTTCACGACCAAATGATAGGCTGTTAATAAGGACGATAGCTTCTATCATCAAGCATAGGTCGCTGTAGGCCATATGGGTTGATCGTCTTCTTAACTAAGGAGTGTAGAGACACTGGTATGGCATACAGGTGAGATGTAAGGGTACATCGTCATTGAACGTGACCAACTCCAGAGCATTCTGCTGTCGAGAATGTCTCTGATGGGATATAGGTATAAGTGTCCCTTAGATCTGAGATCGCCTCAGTAACTTGCAAGCAATTCACTGTGCTTTGGTACTGGACTAACTGAATTTCTAATTCAGGGATGGAAGACTTCTGGGCACAGTGAAGTACTTGTGAAGTCAGAGTGTAATCGAGATGGGATTGACCACTCCAAGAGTTGGAGAAGAATGAGTCACTGTATTTCAATTTAGCAAAACCTTGGCCAGGGTAATCCATCAGATGGATTTGATATTTGAATACAATGTGGACAACCTGATCAGAATTGACAGTTGAACTCTGGGTGTCCTATGATCATT
>KE505648.1:150016-160133 GCA_000441515.1 Elaeis oleifera
AATACTTGATTCTATTCTGTGTCTTACTATTTTTGAAATTGATAAAATATTTATCTGCATCAATGTTTATAAAATATTTCTTATCAGCAAAATGATTAAAACTCTAGTAACTCCTCAATAGTTAGCTAATTAATAGTCTAGATATTTATAAGAATTGATTAGTAGTAGAATTTAAGATAAAACTTAGTTTAAATAGAAATTAGAGTTAACACTTTTTATGATTCTATAGGTAACATAGAATAGGTAGACTAGTTAAGTTAGATATATTTAAGCATAGATTTAGATATTTGTTAGCTGATTCTCTCAATATATTAAAAATGGATGAAGATCTTGAAGCCTTTGATGTTGAGGACTGGGACCAAAATGATATTCAAGATGATAAAGGATCCATCTATCCTAAAGAAATAGAAGAAGATGAATTCTATCCAGAAGAAACTAATATAGAAGTTTTCTCCCATAAGTACTTGAAAATTTGATGGAGAAATGAAGATCAGTCTTTTAATTATTATCCTCAGAATCTTGAAAGAATAGAACTTAGACTTAAAGATTTTAGGATGAAGAAACTTTTCAAGCCGAGGAAAACCTCATCTTTTAAGACAAGAAAGACCTCACCTTCTAACTTAAAAATACTAGGCTTCAAAAACCTACATGCTTTCAAATTAGATCTTCAAATAAACCTTCGATAACTATGAGAGAAATAGAAAATAGTTCAAAAGATTATAGTATAGAACCTACTATAGATATTTCATATAATTTAAATAGAAAATAAAATAAAATAATAGCTAAATTAGTTTTGAAACACCATATGGCTCTTATACTGACTCTAAGATCATAGAAATAGTTGAATTCTCTATAGACAAAGAACTACTAAGAGAAGATTTCGATTCTGATAAAAATAAAGATAAAAAAGAGTGGTTCTTAGATACTTATAATAAAAGAGAAAGAGAGTTTATAAGAGAAGTATGGTTTAGTCAGATAAGGACTGAAGAGAAATATATTTTCTTTTTGACTGGTTTGATAAATACTATATTCAAGGCCTTGAGGAAGCTAGTCCTAGAATACAAGAAACTGTAATTAAAAGGATAATGGCTGAATCATGGAAAGATTGTAGAAGCTCTAAAGCTAAACCTTCTCAGGTTCAAAATAGGAGGAGTAAGAGTCTTACTAAGATTTTACCAATAATCTTGATCAAATCCCTAAAGTAGACTTGTCCTGATAAAATTGCTGAACATTTAGACCAGGTTGAGAAACAACAATACTACATGAATCTTCATCTTAACCTTAAGAAACTCAGACTGATAGCCTCCTAAAGGAATCTAAAGTTGATCGAGATCATTCTGATAATTTATTAGTAAAGATTGATGACTTTTCTATAAATATTGATGCTATACCCAATCTCTTAGAAGTCAAATCTGAAAATGATTCATCTGAAGAATCTAATGAAATCTTGATTAATGAAAACCCTTCTGATGAAATTATTAAGACTGATCATAATCCCGATACTGACACTGAGCTTGATCTGAACTCTATATCTTTATTAAAATTCTCTGAATCAAGTCCAGGCATTAGTCAATTGAAGGTATCAATCGAAAATCACACTAAAATTATTAAGGAAGATTATCTGGATCTAACTGAGGTACCTCCAATATTTGACAACTATGAAGAACAATCTGAAAAAGAATTCTTAGAAGAATTAGATAAAATTATACGGAATCAATTTGATAGAATTTCTTTTGATGAAACTCTTGAAGAAAATGCCTTTATATTTGATCTGTGTGCTTCTACATGTGATTTATGGCCAGACTCTTTATTTGAATTGAAACTTTTAAATCAACCTATCTTAAATCTATCATCCTCATCTAATAGGTCTAATTTAATCTCTTTGTCTGAAAAATTCATGAAACCTCATATTTCTCTAAGGATAAAGAAATTAATACTCTCTTAGGAACTAATAGTCTCTTACAAATTAGTAATCCTTTAGGAATTAGTACTGCTATTGGAATTAACAATTTTCTAGACTCAAAAAATTCTAAGGATAAGAGAATAGTGAGTAGAAAAAGTATAGTTAGTAAATTGTCTATCCTGAAGAGTACTGAAGATAAACCAATTCCTAAGTATAATCTAGTCTCTAGGATAATAAATTATTATCCTAGACTGACCATGATGGATCCACAATTGACAAAAATCTCTGACAACTTATTCACTATCAATTTCAAGGGAAGAACTCCTGGTTGGAATCCTAATGGACTTATAGATTATCATACTATTTACAGATGTCATCAACCAATAATGAAAGTCTGTAAAATCCATGACTATTCACAAATTCCAATTGCTAAGATAATGGTAACTCACTTGTTAAGGCAATTGAAAGGTTGGTGGAAAATTCCTTTCACTAACTCAAAAATTGTGAATATGGTTCAAAGAATTCTAAAGGTGTTAATCCTTTAGATTATCCTTTGAACACAGTAGATAAACTTTATATAGATATTAATAATAATTAAGTAACCTTAGGAATAGCTGTTTAGATGAGTATAGATGGTATAGAGATACTTACTCTATTATATTAGGTTTAAAAGATTTCTTTAGAACTATCTCCTTTAAGGTTAAATATCACTCTGCTATATTAAGATCATCTTTAGGCTTAAGAATTAATTTAGAAATTGCTCTTTTACTATTAGAAAAGGATAAAACTAGGATAGAATATATAGGTAATATTAGTAAGTTATTTCTGCCTAATAAATCTGAGTTGAATAACAACTTAACGATAAGAGATCAAATTAGAAATATACCTAATAAAGAAAAGATAAATGATCTCTATAATTTAAAAGACTTCTGTTATCAATTTGGATTGTAATTAGATAAATTATATATAAAGAAACATAAAAGATTCAAGAAAAATTTGACAAAAGAGCTAGAAAGATCCCTAAAAGGCTGAATGAAATGGATTATTTAATGTTCTATTTATCTCTAATCTACCATAAAAGCAACAAAGAAGGTCATCATTCGATAAACTTTAGGGTAAGCTATAAGATCTCTGAGCTTCTGATTTGTTTATATTACTTCAAAATATTAAAACAAAGAATTATACTTAAAGACTCTTTGGTTATAGAAGATCTCATTACAATGATATCTTGGGCAACATATAAGTTTTCCCTCGTATATACTAATATAGTGTTCATCTCAAGAGATATACTTCATCAAGACAACATCAAAATGAAAGAAAATTGGATATCTGATGCAAGTAGTCTAGATCAACATAAAAAGAGAAAAGATAAATCTGTAAGAGTTGCTCCAGGTACGTATAAAAGATATCTTGCTATAAAAAGAGAAATTCTCATAATTTGTCAAGCCATTGCAAACATTCAAGAAGCACTAGTAGATCAAGAATTGCATAAGAATATCAATTATAAAAATTTGGCTTCTGAACAAATATTTGTTATGTGGCAAGAAACTTTTTTCACTTTAAATTTTGAGATAAATCGACTATTCACTAACTTTGATCCAAGATTTTACAGAAAATAGACCACAAAAGAAATACAAAATAGAAGGACTGCTCTTGAGAAAAAAAAATTTCTCAAAATTACAAGCCAAAACTTTCTCAAAAGACTTATGATTTGGTCAATAAGGTACGGAAAACTCATCTTTTAAACCAAAAAGAGACTTTAGAAAAGCTATGACAGCTCTTGTTGATCATTTATCTGCAAAAAAATTATCTTTGATGGTACTAAAAGAGAAAATAAGACTATCAGATGAGCACTCAAACCAAATCATACCTGATTTGGCTGCTCTCCTCAAAGTTGAGACACCTATGACAAATAAGCAAAAAAGACTTAACTGTTAGAAAAAAGCTACAGAAAGATTTCTGACATCACTACTGTTCATTTACGGAAGATTTCTGATACTGTGCAAAGATAACAAAATGCTACAAGAACTCGGATCTAAAATCAATTAAGTTCCGACTTTGGTTCCGACTTCCAGAGGTTTTCATATTCCAATCTAGTTGAAGTCTATCGGACTCCAAACCGACTGAAGCCCATATAGTTCGACTGCATAATACCTTCCCTCACCTATAAATAAAGAGGAAGGCATCCATTTTGGGGGGGACCAAATGCGAAGAGGCAAGGCCGAGAGGGGTTCGATTCTGATGACAGAGTCCTTCTCCATTCTCCCTTCTTTTCTCCTCTCATCCTCTGTATTCTTCCTTCCAATCTTCCATTAAGCTTCTTCATCTCTTCATCTTCTCCACAAAGTTTCCATTTCCATCATCTAAACTCTCTTAATCTCCCTCATTTGTTTCCTCCATCTCAGACAACTCCATGTGAAAGCTCCCTTTTTCCTTCCACCAGACATCCACTTCTCCTCCACTTGCCATTATAAAATCCATCTCTTCTTATCTTTGCTTTGTTAATCCTTCTTCATTTGGTTCTTCCACCACCTCACGTCTCTTCCATCCACTTACCATTAAAATATTATCCCACTTTCATTCATCAGAGAAGTTCCTCCATGGCCTATTCCATTGTTAATCCACCACTACATCCCATTCTCCATTAACAATTCACCCATCATCATCATCCTCCCATTATAATATTCTTTCTCCATCTCCATCACTTCCCTTCTTCCATTAAAATATTCATCTCATTCTCTTCCTCCATAATACTCCACAGAAGTCCCAAACTCTGTCATTTAAGCCATTAACTCATGTGAGTTTTTGTAAATAAATATGTTTATAATGTGTTTACTCATGTATTAGCATATATTAATGCTTGTGGTTTGTATTTAAGTTTGCTTAAGCTTGATTAGTGTACATAAAGCTTGTACGGGATGTATTTCAATTTCATCAGACTCTATGTAAGTATACTTTTGTAAATAAATCTTATTTTCTTTCATTTTACTATTATTAATTAGATTTTAAGCTTTCTTTATGCTTAAACTTGTTTAGATTACTATTCATTACTGTAGCTAATTACTGTAGTATATGCACTGTGCAATACTGTAGCAGAAATACTGTGTAGAACTGTTGCACACGGTAGCATGTTACTATAGCATGACAGTAAACAACCGAAATGCTATCGAGGCTGTGAAGTAAACAATGAATCAGTTTTTAAGAGTAAACAATCCTAAGGTTGGTAGAGATTGTGAAATAAACAACAGATCAATCAGAGTAAACAACCCAAATACCACCTGTAATATATTATAAGGTTGTACTAAAATATAGTACAATCTATCGTGCAATCGTGAAGTAAACAACAGAGTGATTATATGTTATTAAATTAGTTAAAGTACTCTATTTTACTTTAAGCTTTTATTTATTTCTTTGTTCCATTATTTAAGTATTGTACTTTATTTCATTTTGTTAGTTTTATCCTTCCTTTTATATTAAGTAGTTTTATTTTATTTAAGTTTATCTGCTCTTAGTTAAACTTAGTTCTATACATTTTACTTTGTTTCTATTTTATTTACCATATTTTTTTAGTTATGTTTTATTTCTTTCTATTAGTAGTCTTTTTGATTTTGCTCTACTCTTACTTATTTTAGTCTCATTTACTGCTATTAGTTAATAATCAATTTGTTCCTTCTATTAGCCTTACTTATTCGATAGTTAATTTGCATTTTGGTTATAGTTCATAGTTTACAGTTTACTTTTATCAGTAGTATAGTGTACTCAGTAGTTTATTTGTTACGTTTATGTTTATTTACTTTGTTAGTTTATTTATAGTCTTAATTCTTCATAGTCTTCAGCTTAGTCTATTTACTTTATGCTAGATAGTTTTAATTTAATTATTTTAATTATTCAAAGTTTAGTTATAGTTATAGTTTTAATTATTAGAAGTTTAGTTTATCTTAAGCAATTGAAGTTTTATATTTTCTAGTTATTAATTGATATATTAGCTCATGTTCTCCTTATTAGCTTTTTATTAATTTATATTTTTGTATTTTCTTATTTCAGCTTAGCTTGCGCTGATCGTCTTCCCTTAGTTTATGCTAGTTCTTCAGAGCCTTCCAGTAGCCTATGCTATGTCCCTTTCGGTAGCCTGTATCTTAGTTTAGGTTTATATCTTGTTTATCATAGGTCCGAGTGTTTATTAGTCAGTCCTTCATCTTCACATTGTATGCTTATCTGGTAGTAATTTACCTTTGTCTTTTGATTATATCTATCTACCATCTGTTTAAGTATTGTCTATAAGTTTGACCTCTTTTACTTCTCAATCATAGTTCATTTTGCTGTCGTACTCTTAGATTCCGAGCTGTTAGATATACGGTGTATGCGGGTAGTATCGTATACTTTATAGTTCATCTATCCATTTAATGCTTCTAGGTGTACACATGTAGTCTATCCATTTGCTGCTTCTATATATACACACGTAGCCTATCCATTTACTGCTTCTACGTGTATGCACGTAGCCTTTACTGCTGTGTCACACTGCTGTGACAATATCATATCTCTGTGGCTCCGACCCACTCATACTCACACACTGCTACTTCCACACGTACGCATGTTGGCCCGGGTCAATCTGGCTTTTATCTTGTTTCCTATTATAGTAGCATTATCTATAGTCTTGACCTGTTTTACTCCTCTATCATAGTTCATTTTGCTATCATACTCTTGGGTTTTGGGCTGTTAGTTATACGGTGCATGCGAGCAGTATCGTATACCTTATAATTCGTCTATCTATTTGCTGCTTCTACGTGTATGCACGTAGCCTACCCATTTACTGCTCTACATGTATGCACGTAGCTTTTACTACTATGTCACACTGCTGTGACAACATACCTCTGTGGCTCTGACTCACTCACACAGACACTACTGCTTCCACGATTGGCACATTAGCTTGGGTCAATCTGGTATCAGAGCCATTTTCCATGTCAGGGAGGGGATCTGTCATTTTCTTAGCCGAGGAAGGCATTTAGGGTGGTAAGTCGCAAATAATCTATTGGTATCATCTCTATGGCTGGTATCTTTAAATCTCTTATTGTACTTTCTAAATCTGAAATGGGTGAGAAACCTACCTATATTAGAACCATTTCAATAAAAATAAATCTTCTATATGTTTTGAGGAGTTAGAGGATAGTATAGGTAATTGAAAATACCTAAGGTAAATTTTAGTGAAGTATATCATAAGACATATTTTCTTCTAAAATAATATTTTGTTAAAACTATAGGAAAAAATTTCTCTATTAGCTCCAACCAAGAAATGGTACATCTTTTGAAAAGAGAAGACTTAGACCAAATACCTTCTGGATATAAATATTTGCATATAGGATTTGTCCATGTCTCTATCAAGCTATTAACTCGAATGGGTCTTAATACTTCAGCACTAGGCTGTCCATGTCTCTATCAAGCCATTAACTCGAATGGGTCTTAATACTTCAGCACTAGGCTGTTTAAGAGACCGTCAAAATTTAGATTTTAAAGATTCTCTATTAGGACTCATAAAAGCTAATTTGAGTTATAGACCCGTATTCTTTAATGTTAGCCCAAACTTCTCTGTTTCATTAACAGATCCAAATATCCTTGATTGTCTCACTCTTAATCTGATTACTTCAGGATATGAGATGAAACCAGGAATAGAGAACCTATCTGTTACTTATAGAATCTACTATAAAGCTATGACTACTGTTAGTTCAGGGGTAAACTAGCAACTTCAAAGAGATTAACTACTTTGTTTATAGCCAATCCGAAAATAATTATATAACCCCTAAAGATTAAAATGGGATGAAATAAATATACCAAAAAAATAGAATCTAGATCAAGTTATAGAACCCAAAGAAGTTCAAAAGTTTGAAGCTAATAGAATCATAGAAACTCCTGACGAAAATATAGAAGTATATTTCTCTACTAGTAGAAGAATTACAATAGATAGGAGAATTTCTACATCTGATATACCTACTTCTGAAAAGAAAAAGGCTCAATCTAGATCTTCAGATATTGCATATGCTATGTATGAGCCAGTAAGATCTAAACCTAAAATCAATATGATAGACTTTGATAAATTTCAGATAAATAAAGAACTACTAAAGAAAGAATTTAATTCTGAAGAAAATAGAAATAAAAAATAGTGGTTCTTTAGCACTTTTAATAAGAAAGAAAGAATATTATTAGAGACCTCTGGTTCAATCAAATGAAAATTGAAGAAAGATAAATCTTCTTCTTTGATTGGTTTAACAACTGTTTTGAGGACATCCGATCTAGTCTTCAAGTTGCTATGGTCAAAACTATTTCTACATCGTGAAAAACTGAAAGAGATCCTGATATAGATTCAATACATCCTCCTTTTGAACCTGTACTAGTTGATGAAGGAATTCATGCTAGTCCTATAAAATTATTGTTACTGGTCTTAAAAAAATTCCTAAGGTAGAACATCTTGGGCAGATTATTGAACAATAAAATTTTACCAATCTTGCTCTCAGTACTATAGAAAGACAAACTGAAAGGATTCTTTTAGAAAGAAGAAAAGAAGCAGGAACAATCATTAGAAGATTTTTTGAAAATCCAAAGATAAAAAAGGTTCAAATGCCATTCAGCAATGAAGAAAAAGCTTTTTTTTTGAGAAATGTTCTACCTATGTTTAATATTCATGATTTAGACTCTTCTAAGATTAAATTAGGACCAACCTTTTTTGATAAATTTATTAGTCAAATTAGTGCTAAGATGAGTAGCCTCAATCTTAAAGAGATGATAAATTATCTATCTGCTAAATCTTCTGAGAAATTATATATATCTCAAGATGAAGAAAGATATTATTTTGAAGATTCTGAGGAAGAAATTAATCAAATTACAAAGGACATAGACAATCTAGAGAGTAGTAGACTTTATGACTACAAACCTGTAAGACAGACCCCTAGAATAAAAACTATTATCCTAGACCAACTTATGCAGATTTATAGTTGGAAGAAAATCCAGACATTACCTCTTCACAATTTGATGGAAGAAGTCTAGTGGAATGGAACTTAGATGGATTCTCTGAATATCAAATCATTACCATGTGTCATTTAATAATGATATATGCAAATACTTGTAGAGTTCAAGAAAATTTGAACCAAATATAGTTACTATGATAGTATCCGGCTTCTCAGGACAATTAAGAGTTGGTGGGATAATTATCTCACTATTCATCAAAAGCATGAGATTATGACTGCTATCAAAAGAGAACCAGATGGAACTCCTATTTTGGAAAATCCTTTCGATGTGGCAGTTACCTTAATTTTAAATATCCTTTACCATTTTATAGGAGACTGTGTAGACATATATGAAAAATTAGGGAACAATTGATCAATCTTAAGTGTTAAACTATGTTTGATTTTAGATGGTACAAGGATACATACTTTTTAAATTTATCAACTTTCTGACCTAAATCAAGAGTTTTAGAAAAAAATTTCATATCAGGGTTACCTCCTTTGTTTGCTGAGAAGGTTAGAAATAGACTAAGAAATGAAGGAGATGGTAGTATCAATTACAAGCAATTGATATGGAAAAATAGCACAAAGGGTACTGTTGCTGCAAAAATCCGCCGGCGTCGGAGATGCTGGAGTCGATGGTGCCGCGGTCGCCGCCGGGACCTGCAAAAGAAGTCTAAACCAGAGGTGGGGTTGCTCCGGCAAGACCCTCCGACGCTCAAGTCAGTTCTCTGCCTCAACAAGAATGGAGTGCTCGAACGGAGATTTTAGCAGAGTTTTTAGATGAAGACTAGAGCTTAAAGAATAACGTATCTGGGGGCCTATTTATAGGCAGAGGGCGTAACAGACTTGATGGCGACGCCTGTAACCACCTGGTAGTGGGCCGTTCAGGAGTTTGTTACGGAGGGTAGTGGAGTAGAGACGTGGACATCGCTGCGGCTTGCCGCGTGGGCCTGTTACGGAGAGTGGAATGATGTCTGTCGTCGTGACTTGCCAGAGCATGACGGAACCGCGTGGGATCCGTCACAGGGAGTGGAGCAGCGTCGTGGCCGTTATATCGGCCTGTCAGTGAGCCCGAGCTCGTCAGGAGAAGCTCGGTAAGGGGCGCCCGGAGGGGGGATGTGATTCCAGTCTGAGGGAAGTCCGGATGTTTCGAGGTGGCTGACGAACCACTGATGACGGGTGTCTCAGACGTTGGTGCTGCATAGACTGAAGTCGCTTT
>KE505648.1:241379-252515 GCA_000441515.1 Elaeis oleifera
GACAAAAACCTGAAAGGAATTCAGTCTGACACTGGTCACTGTAGGAGATCGGTCGATAACGGAGCTCGGTGGGCACTGTAGAAGGTCGGCAGACAACAGGGCCCAGGGGGCACTTGGAGCAATTTGATAGGCGCCTGCAGGATCCATCCTCGAGAAGCCTGGATGGGTGCCACCTGTCGAGAACTTCGACTGAGGGTATTTTATACCCAACAGATTCTATTCCTTATACTTCGGCTGTAGGATCAATAATGTATGCTATGCTGTGTACCATGCCTGATGTGGCTTATGCCTTAGGCATTGTAAGCAGATTTCAGGTAGATCCCGAGGATGATTACTGGAAAGCTGTGAAAAATATACTCAAGTATTTAAGAAGAACTGGAGATGTTTTTCTCATATATGGTGGATCTGATTTAAAACTGGAAGGTTATATTGATTCTAGTTTTTAATCTGATCCGAATGATAACAAATCCATATCTAGGTATGTGTTCACCCTATATAGTGGAGCAATAAGTTGGAAGAGTTTCAAACAGCAAACTGTTGCTGACTCAGTCACTGAGGCAAGTACATTATTGCTAGTGAGGCTGCTAAGAAAGCTGTTTGGATGAAGAAGTTCATCTCAGAATTAGGTGTGGTTCTAGAAATTGAACAACCAGTGCCCCTTTATTGTGACAATACTGGGACAGTTGCTCAAGCCAAAGAACCAAAGTCTCATCATAAATCCAAGCACATCTTAAGATGATTCTACCTCATTCAGAAGATAGTCAAAAGATATGATATGATCGTGAAGCGAGTTGATAGCAAGAACAATATGGTAGACCCATTCACTGAGGCCTTGTCATTGCAACAGTTTGACCACCACCTTGATTGCATGGGCATCAAGTATAAAGGCGATTGGCTTTAGTGCAAGTGAGAGATTGAAAGAATAATGCCCTACAAGCCAATTGCATATGGGATGCGATCAGATATTTCTATAATTTATCTTCTAAACTCATGTAATTGATATTGTTATTTAATAAAATAGACTTTTCAATTTATTATATACTGCATCTTATTATTTTTAAGATTATAATGAACTCCATAGGTTTGGATAATGGTTTTAGGGCCGTGATGAGATCACGTAGTGAGACCTAAATTCTTGATAGTCATGACCTAAAATATTCTCGGTCATTAGTTCATTGAGTTAGGGATCAATGATACCGATAAGACTAGCATATCCTATATATTTTCAGTGATGAGGGTTGTTGATCTCACAACCACTTGTATGATGACACTAATACAAAGATGTGGGTACTCATTAGAGAATGAGTTCACTGAATAGACCTATGAGAGAATATCTGATAGAGTCTTATTTATATGTCAGCTGATGATTCTCTAGTGGGAGTTGTGTAAGTGATCTTTTGATCTGAGATCGTCATAGTACCTTGTGTATATAAATTCATATTTTGGTTCACTTCCTAATTTGATTCTCTGATCCTTATATGGGATGTTCTGGATGTGATGAAGTATGTATGGAGGTTGTAAGTGATCAATAAGGGATCAGTCATCCTTAATAAAAGGAGCGAACATCCTATGTGATCTCAAAGGTCGATGATCCTGGAAGTCTTTGGTCAAAGCGGGATGATAATTAGAAAGAAATTTCTAATATATCATTAACCGAATCATTATCTTCTAATCGAGATACATATAGATAAGTAATTAGGTTTGACATGTTTCCATATTCACAGCTCATCTGGGATGTTGTTTAACTGAAGAATTGAATTACACGGTAATTTACCACTAAAAGATATTTTGATAATTTTTACTAAAATTTTAAATCTTTTGGATAGTCATGATACATTGTCAGACGTCAATCTTGACTTGTAGACTCCTCAAAATTAAAAATTTTAATTTAAAAATTAATTAGAAAGAGTCCTGGTTGATTGAGACTCTTGAGCTGACCTAATCTGATCGGATTAGGATTATGTCAAGAGTTTGTATTCACTGCTAGTTAGATTTGAAACCCAATGGGTCACACACTTTGAGATTTGATCTTGGTCTAATTTAATTAAGATTTAATATAAATCTTAGGGGTTAATTTGATATGCTAGCACATTGTGTTAACCCAAGTTCCTAATTTGGTTAAGTTTAAAGTGTTTGAGCTAAACTAGACCAGTTGCCTTTGACCTGATTGGATTAGGCCTAATTTAATTTGATTCTTATCCAACATGAAAGTGTTTCAAGTGTGAAGGAGTCCTCTATGGCCATCAGGTTCCACGCCAAAAATTAAATGCCGCCCATCCTTATTTGCATTGAGAAGTGGAAGAGTCCTTCTTCATGAAGACTCTTATCCATCTCTTTATTTCCCCCGGTTCTAATTATCATATGTCAAATTAATGTGAGGGATTTATGGGGCGCAGAAGAGGAGTTCCTTCTATGTGAAGGCTCTTCTATGCCAATTATTGACATGGAGAATTTATTCTTCACGTGAAGACATGGAGTGCCAAGAGTTGGCACCCCTTAGTGCTTCCTCACATCCCTTCATAGCCTATTTATATGGGGTGTTGTATATGGGCTAAGGGCTGGATTTGGGTGAAATTAAAGCTAATTGGCATATGATAAGGGAGAAAAATTTTGAAGAAAATCTAAGAAAAAGGCAAAGAAAAATTGAGAGAAAATATTATAAGAAAGGTGGTGAGAAAATTAGCAAGTGTTGCTAGTTTATCTTAGGATTTGATTTTTTCATGCGTTAAAGTACAAATTAAATCCTAGGTTGTGAGACTTCTAAAGAGAGTTCTCCTGGTGTGATTCTAGTGATAAAATCAAAGGTAACTAAGCACTGGTACGATCGTTCTTCGAGTTCGAAGCCGGCAGTGTTCTTGTGAAGAAAAGGCTGCGCCAGCTCATCAGTTAGGAAGGATCTTGGCCAACTTTCATGTGGATCACCGTTGGAGGACTTCTATTTTGGAGTCTCATGGAGATCACCATCTTACCATACTCTCATTTGAGAAAGTATAAAATTCTATCTCTTTGCATGCTTGATTTTGTTTTGTTCGACATCTACAAGGTGTTTCTAGGGTTTGAATTTTGGTTCGATAGTTTTAATTGTTAAAGCTTTTGATGTACATGTTTAAAAATTTAAATTACCTTCCATTGCATGATCGGAACCCAACAGACTCAAGACCTGGTGAGTTAGCTTAGTTTGCTAGTGAGCTAACTCAGTTGTACTGGCTGAGGCTACAAGATTTCTATTCGTCACTATGATGAGTCGACTCGAGTCCAGGGTGAGTCGACTCATTACTTGGATAGAAAATTTTGTATAAGATACAAAATATAATATTATTTAGATATAAAATTATTTCAATTCCTAAACTAAATCCATGATCGTAATGCTATTAATTGAGAATTAAGAATATGAATTTAAAAGATCTAAAATTGAGAATTTACGATCTAAAATTATTACATAAAACATAGGGTTCAAGGTGTGGGTTGAACAAATTAGGACTAATGATGGACTACAATTAGGTTCTTTGATTAGATGAGGTTAGAATCCTTATCAATTTGAGTAGTTGATCAAACCTGATCAATAGTTGTTTAGGATTGGGTCAAAAGGGCTCAAAATCGATTTTAGTTGTAGTTGGTCATATTGATTCACATTTGATGTGAGTTAATTAAGTGAAGACCAAATTTGGCTGAGCGGATTGAGCCTGAGTAGCTAGGCTGATCTATTTGAGTCTGATTGATTAATTGATGTCTAAGATAAGTTTGACATTTTGATTGATGGTTTTAATTGGGAGCATGATTACCTGGCCAATTCGTTGGCGTCTAAGACAAGCATCAACAGACCCTCCCACCAATCTCACTTATCTGGACAACTTAATCAATTATGTCTTGAATAAGGTTACTTGGTAATTCGAGTTCACCCATACCGACTAGGTTGGATCAGACATGAGATGTGCTGATTTGAACTAGGTTAGATCAAACATGAGATGTACTGATCTAAATCAAATTAATCAGACATGAGATGTGCTAATCTAAACTAGGTTAGTTAGTCATGAGATGTGCTTACTTGAACCTGACTAGTCATTTACATGAGATATGTGTGACTCTATATAGAAGAGACCTAAATTAAAACCTCCTCAACAATATTAAGTCGAGAGGTCTTCCATCATTGTAAGTATCGTGCGCACTTCGATGTTGAACATTCTCAGCTAGATATGGTGGTTCAATTGCATCAGGAGAGAAGCAACCACTCTAGATGTAGGGTGAAGATGGGGTGGGCCAAGATCTGTCAGGTAAGGGGCTAATGATGACTTTACTCACGCTCAATGATGGGTCTAACTGAACTAAAGAATAAGATCAAGATCTATCAAATGAGATCTCAGGATTTAGAAATCAAGTCTGCTGTAATTTACTTGAGAAGTATTGGGCAAGAGTTATCCACCCATTGGTTGACACATTCACCAACATCTATCAGGTGAGGTGGTGTACCAATCGATGGGATTGCAGTACCAACTAGGAACCTTAACTTGCATAGGGGTTCTTGCTTCCCAACCCAAAGAGCATTGGGATCCAAAAAAATAGTGAGAGTTTAATTTATTTTTTAAAATCTTTAGAATAAATTTTAAAATCTTGTGCAAACATCTAATTAGAATTCTCCTTTCTTAGTTCATAACTCAGCTTCAAACCCCATAGCCCGAATTGAATCCCATTGTATTGAGATTTTTTTCAAATTATAATAGTTGCTAAATTATTTGATTTAATCAAATAATGTGATTGGGTCCTAATTAAGTTAAATCAGATTTAATTTGATTAGATTCAAGTATGATTTTGACTTATACTAGGTTTTTTAGTCTAGTAGGATTGGACTTGATAAGTGTTTGACTTATTTTGAAATCCAAACCCAATTAGATTGGACCAAGTCCAAGATACAACCCATTGACCAAGTAGAACTACAAAGAATAGGCTGACTTTAGAATGGCTTTGAACTTTGGAAAGGGTTACGGTATGTTTTAGACCAGGATTTTCTTATGTTATCAAACCATCCAATCACTGAAATATTCAGCATCTGAGAAACGAACGGATAATATTGATTCGGTTAGGCATTATATCTTGGCCTTAGAGCCAACATGAAGACATAATAAATTCAGGGCTATGATAACTCACCTACAATAGTTGCGTGGTAAGTAGAGCCAGACTGTGCATTGAGTAGTCGATCCATGATCATTATTTGACAATGGCCAAGGACCTTATAAGCTCAAGATGACCATACATAAGGAACTAAGTGGATTTGATCCAGCAATCCCTTAATGGTTCATTTGGTCAGTTTATAGTAAACTGCCATATGAACGAGAATGATAGCATATTACCAAAATTGATGAACATGTTAGTAATCATTGAGGAGACCCTTGAAAAGTTCAAGGGGCTGTGTTCTTACTATGAAAATCTTGTTCCAGGAGAGAGTCTCTTAGAACAAGAGATCTGCGAGAGAATGAGCCATAAAAGGATCTTCTCAAGGAGAAGACGTCAGACAAGAAAAGTGTTTCTACTATAGTACTGACAGCTACTCAGATGGAAATTGTCCTCCTATTTAGTTAACCTAAGAAGAAGGATGACACACCTTAAGAAGGTATGTCAGATCTGTTTACATATGATATATTTGGACAGTGACTATGTCGTAGAATTTGAGAGATCTATAGATGAGATAAACCTAAGTACATATGGTACCTCAGGTAAGGTCATTTTGAAAAGGACAAGATATACAAACTTGGAAAGGGATCATCTTCTTGACACATAAATTCTGAGTTTGTGGATCTTACCTTCAAGAAAAATTGATCAAACTATCTCTTATGGGACATGAGAAGAGGACCACTACATACAAGCCCATTTGATGGAAAATCTCTTAAGGTTCTTCGATTAGATCGAGGAGGTGTATACCTTAGCGAGAATTTTTAGATTATCTTATGTAAATGGTATTGTCTCATAGTGGACTCCTCCTAGTTCACCTCATCTTAATGGTGTATTGGAAAGGAGGATTGGGATCCTATTGGATATGGTTCAGTCCATAATGAGGTTCACTCACTGACCTTTACTTCTTTAGGGATATACTTTAATATATTAAATAAGATACTAATTATACTTTTCAGCAAATCACAATGTGATTGTGATCCATCATACTACATTCTAGAAAATAGTTTGCCTAAGATGGTGGTAGTTGGAGAAAATTGAGCTCAAAGAGAAAGTTAATCTCTAAAAAGCAACAAGTTAAAGATTTGATTGTACCTATTCATTATGAGCTAGTTAGTGTAGGATCTCCACCACCTCATAGACCTAGTGAGGTCTCCCATCCTTATGAAAGGTACTTGGATATACTTTCAGAGGATGTAGAGAAAGTATTCCTTGTGGGAGATCGGGATCAAGTAATTGATCCTAAGACCTATGACGAGGTGATGTACGACATTGATTCCAAAAAATAGATGGAAGCAATAAAGTTAAAGGTTGATTTGATGCATTCCAGCTAACTCTGATCTTAGTGGATGCACCAGAGGGTATTGTATTATACCCATTGGGTATAAATAGATCTACAAAAAAAATTAGATGCAAACAGATGTGAGAACTGTTTCTTTAATGGATATCTTGGGAAGATATCCACCTGGAGCAGCTTGATGGGTTTTACTTCGATAATAGAGATCACAAAACTTGCAAGCTACATAGATCCATTTTTGGATTAATGTAAGCATCTCAGAGTTGGATTGATGCAATCAAATGGTTTGATTTCATCAAAAACAAGGAGGATTCTTGAGTTTTCAAAAGGATCAATGGAAGGATGAGATTCTTCTGATTGGAAAAGTTGTTCCCATGCTGACTTTACTCAAGAGATGATTGTCAAAAGGGTCTTCTAAAAAGATCAAAGGAAAGCATCTAGGAATGAAGGTCTGTAGAGATAGATTTGATAGGATGCTAGGCCCTTCACAGGTAAAGTCCATAAAGGAGGTGTTGAAGAGATTCAACATGAAAACTCTGAGAGGAGATTTCTACCCCTTAGGCAAGGCATGTATCTCTCCAAGATGATGTGTCTAAACACATTTAAAAAGATTTAACTCATGAGCTAAATCCCTTATACTTCAACTCTAGAGAACCTCATGAATGCCATGCTATGTACTTACTTGATCTTGCTGTGAGTGTCATGAGCAAAAATTAGTCGAATCCAAGTGTACGACACTAGATAACTATGAAGAACATCCTTAAGTACTTGAGAAGCACTAAGGATTTGTTTTTGATTTTTTTGAAGGAGAATTTTAGAGTTATGGGATTTATGGGTTTATATGCTCAGATGTTGTGTCTGACACTAATGGTAGAGAGTCTACATCAGGATATATGCAATAAGAGAATTGATAAATTGGAAGAGTTTCAAATAACCAATCATTGCAGAAAGTTGAGTTAGTCATCATTTTCAAAGGTCGTAGGTAAGATCTTCTAGTCCAAGTATCTTTATTGCGATTGATATCATGAGATGTCATCATAGTGACAATATTGGCACTATATCCCTTAGCTAATGGTGCCTTGGTCTCACCAGAATGCCCAGCATATGGAAAGAGAGACTTTAAATAATACATGACTACCTCGACTTGAAAGTTGTCAAGGTGAAGAGAGTAGATCCCATGAAAATATGGTGGACCCACTGACTAAGTCATTTGCCAGCTAAAGACTGAAGTCCATCTTGAGAAGGTGGGACTTAGATTTGGATAGATTGGCTTTAGATCAAGTGAGAGATTGTTATATGTGTAACTTGAAAAGCCAATTATTGACTGACACAATATAATTTTTTAGGATATTAGTTTGTACTTGATTTGTTGAATTAAAATTATGGATAATTAATTCCATTCTAAAGTAATGTGTCTTGAAATCGTCCAAGAAGTTAATGGTCAATGACACATATTCTCAAGACTTGAGAATTTAAGATATGTGTCATTATAGATTAATTCATAAATACTCCCAGTCAATGATCATCACGGAGATAGTGATTGATCCGATTAGATTGATGCACGGATCACTTTCTTTGGATAGATGAGTTTTGAATCTACAGTGTGGGGACACTGGAATGAGAGTGCAGGTGGTTGTTAGAGAACAATGGTACTAAGCATGATCAAGAATGAGAAGTCACATGGATGCTTACTCACTCATCAGTGACTTCTCGATACTGTAGTTGCATGAGTAATTTTTAACCTACGGTGCTTCGGCTACTCACAATGGGATTGCTGTAGTTTGACTACACATAAACATGATCCTAGCTATATGGGTCCTTATAGTGGATGTTGGCTGTAGTAGGTTCATTGTAGGAGTAGGTATATACTTATAGGTGTTGGCTGCAGTAGATTCACTATAAGAGTAAGAGTGCACTTATAGGGGATCTATCGGCTTTAGTAGTTAAGGAGTAGTCCTATACGACCTAAGAGGCTAAGTCTATAAGTCTATGACCACAACAGCATGATTATAGAAAGAGTTTCCATGAGATTCATGATTGGACTCGAGCTAATTAAGTCAGGCATATGACGGATGCTTAGAATTTGATGAGGTTTCATGACCTGCATCCTATTAGACTCTCGATAGAAGAACTTGATCACACAGTAACTACACCTAGAGGTTCATCTTTCTATTCTTCTAAATTACCACTACACACTATTAGGTATCATTGATGGACTGTGACAACTCACTAGGATCATCTTCAGATCAACGATCCTTGTTGGGATGACTTGGAATTGTTCCAGTCCATCGAAAGTAGTTTTGATGATACTGTGATGGAGATCATGGTATGTCTCACTACTAGATAGAATAGAACCCGAGAGGTCATACACAAAAGGAGCTCGTCCTGATCAATAGCTTGGATCATGATCAAATTATCAATTAGATTGATGTTTTGGATCAATTTGTAAGAGTTACAAATTTGAAAACTGCTAATTGTTAGTATGCGAGACTTAATTGCAAGTATTGTAATTTAATTAAGCCTGATTAAATTATAAATCAAGTCTTAATTAATTAAAATCAAATTTAATTTAATTTAGCTTGATTTAATTTAAGGCTAATTGGATTTAATTATCCAAGTTGGACATAGATTCAAAGCCTAATAGGATTTGGTTTGACAGCCTTTCGAATTTGATTCAAATTGGATTCGAATCAAATCAAAATTGAAACTAAACTTAATTAGGAAGCCAAAATCCACATTTACTTAGATTCTCTCTCTTATTTCATGCAAAAGGGAGAGGGCATGCATCTTCTTGTTTTGCATGTGTGAAAAAGAAAAGGGGTGCCAACTATTGGTGCCCCACTTATTTGGGACTCTCTCTCATCTAGATCTTTAATCCTATTTGAATTTTATTCAAATAGAGATAATCCATATCTAGAAGTGAGGCATGGAAATTAAGGTAAAAGGGGGCTACGCCACATATTTTTGTGCGACAAAAATTAAGGTGCGTGTGATTTTTTGTGGGTGTTTCTTCTGGCCACAACATCTCAATGCCTCCCTCCTTTCTTCCACATCCCAACACCCCACTTATTCTCAGATCTGATTTGAGATCTAAAGAGAGGTCTTAGAGAGAGAGAGGAAGAGAAGAAGAAGGTTTCTTCTTCCTCTTCCTGGCATCCGGTTCAGATCCCATCAGATCAGCATGAAGGGTTTATGCTGTAGCCCTGTTCTTCGAGATCTAGAAGAGGATCCAGATCCAAACAAAGGAGCGAGGCCTACAAGATGTTAATACTTTGGTGGCCTTGGTGCTCTGATCGAGCCATCTTCATGTGGATACTAGTAGAGGCCGGGCACGTGCGCGGCTGCAATAAAATCCCAAGCATCCGCAAGATCTGATCTAAAAAGAAAATGAAAAAGTGATTAAGGTAATCGATGTTCATTTCCTCTTTTTTGATTTCATATCTATGTTCAAAATTTATTTATGCATGTTAATCGATCTTTAGGGGATATAGATTAGATCTACATGCTTTTGTATGAAAAAGATTTTCATATGTGCTTTCAGCTATGCCATGTTCATTAGATGAATTTTGCATGCTCTATCACCTAGAATTCCTACAAGTGGTATCAGAGCCACATCATTTTTAACATGCATAGAATAAATTTTATATTTTGAGATCTAAAAAATTAGATTATAAAATTAGATTAGATCTAATTAATAATACATGAGATGTATTGGATCCTATCATTGCATGAGATGCATAGATCTAAAAATTATGATTATAATTTGATTTTTATGTGAAGCATGAGATGTTTAGATCTGAAATACATATGATGTATTTTATGTAAAGCATATAACACATATAAAATACATCATATGATTTTTATGTGAAGCATGAGAAGTTTAGATCTGACATACATATGATGTATGGTGCATGATCTTGATTAAATTATTTTATATCAGATATTTAATTAATGGCTGTAGGTTAGATCTATTATGTATGCCATAGTCTTTAGGTTGCCCTGGCATAAGATTGCCTTGGCAGAACTTATGTTATGCTGTATGATTATCCTAGGATGAGACTAGATCGACCATTAATGAAATTAAATTATCTGATATATAAAATGATTTAATCACACATAAATCAAATTGGTAATCGGGTTGAATTTCTTGAATCTATAGTGGTTCAGCCAGTCGAGTCGTCTCAATTTTGTTTGAGTCGACTCAAAATCCTGGTGAGTCAGCTCAGTTTGCTAGTGAGCCAACTCAGTTGTACATGTCAGATGTATATCCTAGAAGCCAATATGGCTTACACATTGTAATAATTCTATGACAAAATTTTACTTAAAATATTGATTTAATCAATAAAAGTGCAAGTTTTATTTTTATTCAAGTGTGATGTGTCCTTAAATCATCTTTGGAATTAATACTTATGATACATATTCTTAAGACATTGAAAATTAGAGGCATGTATAATTAATTTCTAAATACTCTCGATTATTGTATCATCATGAGGACGGTGATCGATCTGGATAGATTAGAGCACAGATCGCTTCCTTCGGGATAGACGAGTGATAGGATCAAGATGCTATCGTTAGGACACCATGATTATCAATCAAATTCTGACTTCAATAAAATTAAAATATGTAGAAAGTAGTGAGTCGGGTTGAATCCACAGAAAAAGCAAGATTTTGATTTG
>KE505648.1:360425-371550 GCA_000441515.1 Elaeis oleifera
AAATTGGTGATAAGGATCAACCAACACTTGAATTTGAACCGAAACTACCTTATTCTTATCCTTATCTTCCATGGGATGCCAACCTTAAAAGGGGATCAATTTTGTATGAGATTAGAAGTAGTTTTTGGCATGAGAAACCTAAGAGAGGGGATGTAAAAAGGTGAGAGTGGGTTGGGCTTCCGTGCGTGAGAATAGAGGAAGTGCTCTTCCTCTCGGGCGTGAGCTGTAGGTTCTAGGATTTCATCTCTTGATTTTGTGAGAAGAAAAATATAAGAGTGAGTCTTGTCCAATCTTTCACACTATCACCTCCTCATAAAGCTTCATCTTTTGATCTGATGGAGTTCAGGAGATCCGAAGAAAGGAGCTTGGATCAGCCATCCAGAGCCTTCAACGCGAGCTAGCACTCCTGTGAAGGAAGATCCGATTAAAGCTTCGAGTGGACAATCTGTAGAGGTCGGACGATCTGCACGGTTACTCGACATCAGCAAGAGTTTTATAGTATGCTTACCAGTAGCAGAGATCATCGACCCATAAAAGATGATGAGTTCTGAACTCTACCAAGATAATCTAAAAGTTAGATCAAATTCAGGGCATCGATGTGATCCATGCAGTTTTCTATTTCATATCAGATTTTATATGTAAATTTTTTATATCATAAATTTTAATGGTAGTTTAGATCTGATCTAAGGTATGTTTAGAAGATTAAAATATTTAATCTTTTATTATTCTGCTGTAAATTTAAAATACATGCTTTGAACTACCCATTTTTCTTCACCCAGTCGTTGGATCATCGAGTCAGGAATCGATGATGCCGATAAGACTGGTACATCCTATGTATGCTCGATGGAGAGGGTGATTGATCTCATAATCACATGTGTGGTGACACTAATACAAGGATGTAGGTACTCATTGGAGAATGAGTTCACTGAACTGATCTACAGAGAGAATATCTGATAGAGCCTTACAGCATGTTGATAGATGGTTCTCCAGTGAGAGTGGTGCAAGTGATCTTTATCCTGAGATCACTATGGTACATTGTATATATAGATCCTTACTTGGTTTATTCCCTAGCATGCCACTTTGAGATGTGTGTGGGATATTCTGGATCTGGTAAAGTATGCATGGATGTTGTGAGTGGTCAATAAGAAATCGATCACTCCTTGTCAGAAGAGAGAACATCCTATGTGATCTTATAGGATAATGACTCTAATAGTCTCTGGCTAGAGCAGGGATGAACAGCAGAAAAAGTTTCTACTGGTTCATTAATCGAGTCATCATCATCAGATCGAGATACATATGGATAGGTATTTGAGCTTGATATGATTCCATGCCTATGGTCTGTTTGGGATATTGTGTGATCGAAGGATTGAATTACATGGTAACTCACCACGAAAGGATAATTTTGATATTTCTATCAAATTTTATATCTTTTGGATAGTCATGACACATTGCTAGACTTCAATCTTGACTTGTAGACTTGCAAAAATTAAAGGAGTTTAATTCAAAAATTAATTAGAAGGTATTCTGATTAATTGATGCCTTTGGACTGACCTAATTGAATTAGGTCATGAGTTTGAGTCCACTGCTGGCTAGATATGGAACCCAATGGATCACACATAATAGAGATTTGATTTTGATCTAATCTATTTGAATTTATTGTAAATCTTATGGGTTAATTAAATTGCTAGCACATAAATTAACCCAAGTTTCCAAATGGGTTCAGTGCAAAGGTGTTTGTGCTAACCCTTAAGCTTGATGCCTTGACCTAATGGGATTAGGTTTGAACCAATAAATTAATAGGCAGCTTATCTAATTTTTTGAAAGTATTCCATAAGAAATCAACTTCCTCCATGCCAAACCACACGCCAAAATAAAGGCACACCCCATTTATTTTTGCATTAAGATGAAGGAGTCCTTCTTAAGTACTCCTCTTAATTTCCTTCTTTATTCCACATGTTCTATTAACTTTTGCACCATCAGATGGCACCTTGGGATATGTGGGTGCAGAAGAGAAAGAAGAATCCTTCTCTGTGAAGGAACTCACATGACAAAATTAATTAGGATGCCACACTTTTTGTGTGATTAGAATGGAAGAGTCCATCTCTCATTAAACTCTTAACTTCCTTCCTATCTCTTCATTATTCCATGCTAATTCCTAAGGGGTGGCAGCATCAGATGGCACCTTGGGTGGTGTGTGCAAAGGAGAGTCCTTCTGCAAATTAAAAACCCAACAAACTCTCTTTAAATGGAATTAATCACTGGTGAATATGATGAGATGCCAATTGTTAGCATCCCTTGGAGGCGCCCCTTCTTTCTTATTTAAAGGGGGCATCTCCTATGTGATAAACATGGCATTTTCTCTGGTGGTTAGATGTGGAAATGAAGAGGAAAAAGATAGAAAAAATCTAAAAAATGATAAGAGAAAAGGGAGAGAAAAATGGAAAGGAAGGCAAAAGGAAATTGGAAAGCATGTGATACTTGTCCTAAAATCAGACTGTTCAAGTGTTGAATATCTAATCTGATTTTTATATGGTGAGTTTTTATAAGGAATGGTTCCTAGTGTAGTCCTAGTGGAGGCATCAAAGGTATACAAGCAGTGATGAAACCTTTTCTTATGAAGAACAATCGGCAGTGGACTTGCGAAGATGGCTGCAGCACTACGTCGAATTGGGAAGGACCCTGATCAGTCCCGTGTGGATCACCATTGAAGGGCTTCTACTTTAGAGTCTTGTGGAGATCACTCGATTACCAGACCCTCATCTTCATGTTGATATATGACATCTGATCCCTTGTTATTATACATGTTTAAATTGTTTGATTGTAGTCATCAAGGTGTTCCTAGATTTTTTATGTTTCGATAGTCCTGTTTAATTGTTAAACTTATTTTCAATAGCTGAATGCATAAAAAATTTTGAAATCTATAGTTCACTGCGTTATCGAAATCCAACAGTGGTATCAGAGCCATCCTTGATTGATTCAATCAAATATCATATTATTATTGTGATATGGATTAGATCCAGTTCAGATTATGTCAAAATCAGATTTTTTGATTGATGTTTAATTAATATTTTTTATGCATCTTTTATTAACCATAAATGTTATCAATCTATGATCGAACTTGGATATGAGATTTCGTGGTCTTTAGACTTGTGTGACAAGTATAAATTAGATCTCATGATCTGATTTTTTGATGAAATTATAAATCCAGTGCATGTGATGCACGAAGCCTTGGAATGATACATTACATGTACATTGCCAAGACTTAGGGTTCTTGCATTTGATGCATTCACTTAAGTTTCAAGGGCTGACCACTATATAATTGGGTATTCGTCATTATGGATTATCCATTATGATTATTGCCCCAAGGTATGTGTGGAGCCGAAAAATTTTGATCATGGAAAGGATGCCTCAGATATGGATTAAGATTTTTACTGATGGATTTATTTAACTATAATTCATTGATCTAATGTGATTAAAATTTATAATTATAGATTAAATCAAATTCATATTTCTAATTTGATTAAAAATTATGTTTAATTAAGTTTGATCAAATTGTCATTACCCTAACTTGATTAGGGTAAGAGTCATGGTTGATCAGATCTTAGCTAACCTAATTAGATTAGGGTCAATCTAAAAATTGGTCAACTCAATTCAAAAGGATGACAAATGATTGACTTAATATTGAAATTGGGTCAAGAGTTCAATCTGAATCAAAACCCTAGATGGGTCTTATGCCCATATATTTAAACATCTCCATGGACATATTTATGAATGATATCACAATTAAGATAACATGAGAAGTTAATTATCATATTTTGTAATTATTATAAAATGCATGATGAGTGATTATGGACTTTGGTATATCTATATGATGGATGTGTGCATGAATACTTTCATATGGCTAATTATATAAATGCATCTGCAAGAGTTGCAATAGGGGATGGATGCCCCTGATGCATTGTATTATCAGCTGTATCTTTCTTTTATATGTTTTCAACTGTTAATTGGGACTTTTATATATTGATGTAAAATTATAAAAAAATTATTAAAATAATAAAATTATTCTTTCTATTTTCAGATAAAGATCGAGCATTCATGGAAGTCTTCAATGAGATGAAGACTGGACAAATGGACGTTTGGAGAGCAGAGGCACATTAAGATTGATCATGAGATGGTTCAATCTATGATGTACCTAGGGTTAGATCTATATACCATCCTGTAGCTCGGATGATTTTCAGAAGTCCATAACCATTAGATTTCTTTATATGCTCTTAAATGTTGGTAATTAGAATTAAATTTAGATTGCATATGATGCATTTGTATATATTTTGGATGTGCATGAGACCTAAGTCTCTCATTTAAATTATATTAAGTCATAATAGTGAAGTGTTAAGAACACTACTCATGCCTTCCTTCATGCCACGCCAGCATTATGTTAAGAACCATAGTAGGCTTGTTGTGCTATCCACAAAGCTTGCTATGGGGACTGATTTGATACTATCTTGGTGCATAATGAAGCTAATGGTATTTAGCTTATACTAAGTCAATAGAGTATGTCAAAAACTGTAGTGAGTTTATTGTGCTATCCACAAGACTTGTTATAGGGATTGATATGATGTTGATTTAGTGATGCTTATGGCATATTTTGATAGTGCTGCCTTGTTGTGCTATCCACAAAGGTAGCATTATTCAGATATGACCATTTAAGATTGAAGGGTATGACTTAACAAAATATTATAGTTTGTTGTGCTATCCACAAAGCTATAAGTATTTTAGAGGCAAAAACTATGTTGAGAGTTACATGAGATGCAATTG
Source organism: Elaeis oleifera (assembly GCA_000441515.1). Taxonomy (NCBI): domain Eukaryota; kingdom Viridiplantae; phylum Streptophyta; class Magnoliopsida; order Arecales; family Arecaceae; genus Elaeis; species Elaeis oleifera. Next base: position 365,241 of record KE505648.1, read on the forward strand.
GTAAGGAGTTACCTACCCTTGAACTCATAGGAGCTTGTTGTACTATCCACAAAGCTTTTTATGAGGAATTGGGATCTCAACCCCACTAAGAAACTAGATGATTGGTTTTTTATTTTCATATTTGAGGGTTATGAAATTCGCTAAAATAGTGGGAGATACAATTAGATAAAGACCTCATCTAAATTATGCATGTCATCATAAGTAGTCTTTTTTATTTTATATATTCATATGCATCTTTTACTATCACTGCATGGTGTATTTGATACTTTTAAATTGACCAAACTTCATAGAATGATTGAGGAACCTAAAAATAGTTCTCACATAAGAGATAGTCTCTTATTCTCCTGATTCTAGTTTGATTGGAGATAATACTATAAAGAAGAAAAACTGCATATGAGATATGGCGGGATGACAGTATGACTGTCAAGTATATCCTGATTAACTTAATCATGCGATTAAGTCAATATCATGGATGGTCAGTTAATCCAGGATTTGATCTTGCTAACTCTCCTAAGTTCCTTCTTTAGCATCTCTCAAGAGAAGAAAGGTGAAGAATGTCTTCACCAAGGGTATCAATTTTTATTACAGTAATGATAAGCATTAGAATAAATTGTAAGAGTTATCTTACAAGTATGAAGTAGTAGCAGGATGTAAAAGTTGCATCTACTAATAGTTTGTATACGATACAAACTAATTTATCATTGAGTGCTTCAGCTTCAGAATTTTGGATATAAGATACTTCATATAGGTCTCACTTATGCAAAGCATTGCTGGACCTATAAAGCTGAAGTGAGATGACTACATGCTTTTTGGCACTGATGGATAGTCCATTCATGCTAAGACCGTAGGAACCTACTTATATATGTAACCTTCTAGCAAAGTTTAGAAACTAGTAGACTGTTGTTATATACCTAAATTTATCGAAAATATTATTCAATTCCTTTGTTATTGTAGCATAATTTTGAAATTAATGTTAAGATCAAAAGTTACTCTCCTTCTGATAAATTTTATGGCAATGGATTTATGATAATGATCTCATGTTTCTGTCACTCAATGATGTTGTTCTTCATATTGATGAGAACGAAAAAAAATATGTGATGGTCACATATCTCTAGCATTGCCTACTTGGCCATTTTTGTAAGTCAAAGATAAATAAGTAATACAAAGAAGAGTTCTTTGATCTGTATGATTTTTGAATCATATAGAACTTATAAATCTTATTTCATGGGTAAAATAACTAAGATCCCATTTACTGGATATGGGAAAAGGCATGAGCGAGTTATTAGGCCTTGTACATATGAATGTTCAAAGGCTAATAATATCTCGATCTAGAGATGGACATCCCATATGGGTAAAATGATTAAGATCCCATTTATTGGATATGAGAAAAGGTGTGAGCGAGTTATTAGGCCTTGTACATAGGGATGTTCAAAGGCTAATAATAACTCGACCCAGAAATGGACACTCCATATGAGATATGGTATGTTTCTTAATTTGCTTCATAGACCTTGTTATCTTAGTCTGGGGATATGCTCTAAAAATTACTGCATGTATTTTGAATTAGATACCGTCAAAATCTGTTACTAACACTCCATATGAGATATGAAAAAGGAAGAGGTAGGTTGCCCAGCTTATGTGAAAAGAGTTGATGTACATAAATTTTATGCTAGATCAGATTTGTATAAGTTTATAGGTTATCCTAAAGAGTAGTAAGTGATACTATTTCTACCACCCTACTGAACAAAAGATATTTGTCAGTAGATATGCCACTTTTTAGGAAAAAAAAAATTCTAAGAAGGAGATAGTGGGAGGATAATTGAACTCGAAAAATTCAAGACCTTTGAACTATCCCATCATAACCTGTGGAGTGTCCACAAGTTGATCCTTGACCAGATGTGCCAATTGATGAGGCACAACCATGATACACACCTCCTCATCGAAGGTCAATCTGAGTATGTAATGTACCACTCAAAATATAAATTTATCATTGAGAATGATGATACACCATACATCATTGAGAATGATGTTTCTTGGCCTTTTCAGAGATAGTTATGAGTAGAGACTCTGATAGATGGCTTGAAACCAGGACATCCGAAATGAACTCCTTGTACATCAACCCAGTATGGACTATAGTTGAAGCACCTGTGGGTATGACCCAACAGATTTCTAACAGGAATGTCAATCCAAATTTTTGCTTGCTATTGCCACACACCATCTAGAGAATTTATCTCTAGTGGGAGGGCAAATGCATTTATGGATTAAAGCAGGTATTGAGGAGTAGGTATTTTATTTTTGATGAGATAGTCAAAATGTTTATCAAAATATAAATGAATCATGTGTGTATAAGAAGACAAGTGGGAGTGCCACTAACTTCTTGGTTATACATGTGGAAGACATACAGCATATTGGAAAGCTAGTCCCGATATTGCACTCGGTCAATGACATGCTTATCACAAAGATTTTCTTTGAAAAGACTTGGGTTAAGCATCCAATATACTTGGCATCTATAGGGATAGATGTAAGTGGATATTAGGCTTGTCCCAGTCTAGGTACATGGATTTGATGTTGAAGGGGTTCAACATGAATGGATGTAAAAGAGTTTACTTACCCATATATATTCAATGTACCAAGCTTGATGTGGTTTATGTCTTGTGCATAATCAATGATTTCAGGCAGATCCATGATAGAATTTTTAAAATTATGAAAAATATTCTCAAAATACTTGAGAAGTATTAGAGGGATAGTGAATTGGAAGAGTTCCATATAGTAAAACTATGTTTGACTCAGTTAATTACTATTAGTAAAGATTGCTAAGGAAAGTCGCCTAATGAAAGCGTTCATCACTGAGTTGGATGTGGTCTCACTAGGAACCCACGCACATCCTATGACACTTTCACCTCATTTATGATTTGATCATAAATGAATTATATAAAGAACAGCATAATGGACCAGTTCACTAAGCCTTAATACAGTAATAGTGTGTTCGCCACCTTGATTGCATTGGGCATCAGGTACAGAGGTGATTGGCTATAGTGCAAGTGGGAGATTGAAAGAACAGTACCCTACAAGTCAATCGCATAGGTGATGTGATAGAGACTTTCTTGTGTTATCTTCCTGCTCATTTGCATGACATTGATTATTTTATTCATGAGATATTATATTTTATCATTTACTACATATTTTTTATGATTATGATAAACCCCATATATTAGGGTAATGATTTTAGGGCCATGATGAGATCATGCTAGTGAGATCTAAAATCTTGATTGTCCTAATCTAAAATATTTTCAATCGTTGGATCATCAAGTCAAAGATCGATGATGTCGGTAAGACTAGAACATCCTATGTATGCTCGATGGAGAGGGTGATTGATCTTATAATCACTTGTGTGGTGTCACTAATACAAAGATGTAGGTGCTCATTGGAGAATGAGTTTACTGAACTGATCCACAGGGGGAATATCTAATGGAGCCTTACAGCATGTTGACAGATGGTTCTCCAGTGGGAGTGGTGCAAGTGATCCTTTGATCTGAGATCATCATGGTACCTTGTGTATATAGATCCTTACTTTGATTTATTCCCTAGCATGTCACTTTGAGATGTGTGTGGGATATTCTGGGTCTGGTGAAGTGTGCATGGAGATTGTGAGTGATCAATAAAGAATCGATCACTCCTTGTAGGAGGAGAGAACATCCTATATGATCTCATAGGATGATGACTCTGAGAATCTCTAGCCAGAGCAGAGATGAACAGTAAAAAAAGTTCTACTGGTTCATCAATCGAGTCATCATCATCAGATCCAGATACATATGGATAGGTATTTGGGCTTGACATGATTTCATGCCCATGACTTGTTTGGGATGTTGTGTGATCGAAGGATTGAATTGTATTGTAACTCACCATGAAAGGATAATTTTGATATTCTATCAAATTTTATATCTTTTGGATAGTCATGACATATTACTAGACGTCAATCTTGATTTATGGACTTGTAAGAATTAAAAGAGTTTAATTCAAAAATCAATTAGAAGATTTTCTGATTAATTGATGCCTTTGGGCTGACCTAATTGAATTAGGTCATGAGTTTGAGTCCACTGCTGGCTAGATATGGAACCTAATGGATCACACACAATAAAAATTTGATCTTGATCTAATCTATTTGGATTTATTATAAATCTTATAGGTTAATTAAATTGCTAGCACATAAATTAACCCAAGTTCTCAACTGGGTTCAATGCAAAGGTGTTTGTGCTAACCCTTAAGCTTGATACCTTAACCTAATGGGATTAGGTTTCAACCTATAAATTAATAGGTGGCTTATCTAATTTTTATGAAAGTGTTCCATAAGAAATCAACTTCCTCCACACCAAACCACACACCAAAATAAAGGCACACCCCATTTATTTTTGCATTAAGATGGAGGAGTCCTTCTTAAGTACTCCTCTTAATTTCTTCTTATTCTACGTATTCTCTTATTTTTGTGCCATCAGATGGTGCCTTGGGATATATGGGCATAGAAGAGAAGAAAGAGTCCTTCTCTATGAAGGAACTCACACACCAAAATTAATTGGGATGCCACACTTTTGTGTGATGAGAAATGGAAGAGTCCATCTCTCATTAACACTTAACTTCCTTCCTATCTCTTCATTATACCATGCTAATTCCTAAGGGATGGTAGCATCAGATGGTGCCTTGGGTGGTGTGCACGGAGGAGAATCCTTCTGTAGATTAAAAACCCAACAAACTCTCTTTAAATGGAATTAATCACTGATGAATATGATGAGACGCCAATTGTTGGCGTCCCTTGGAGGTGCCCCTTCTTCTTATTTAAAGGGGGCATCTCCTATGTGATAAATATGATATTTTCTTGGTGGTTAGACATGGAAATGAAGAGGAAAAAGATAGAAAAAATCTGAAAAAAGATAAGAGAAAAGGGAGAGAAAATAGAAAGAAAGGCAAGAGAAAATTGAAAAGCATGTGATGCTTGTCCTAAAATCAGACTGTTCAAGTGTTGAATATCTAATCTAATTTTATATGGTGAGTTTTATAAGGAATGATTTCTAGTGTGGTCCTCGTGGAGGCATCGAAGGTATATAAGCAATGGTACAATCTATTCTTACGAAGAACGATCGGCAGTGGACTTGCTTAGATGGCTACAACACTGCGTCGACTTAGGAAGGACCTGATCAGTCCTATGTGGATCACCATTGGAGGGCTTCTACTTTGAAGTCTTGTGGAGATCACTCGATTACCAGACCCTCATCTTCATGTTGGTATATGACATCTGATCTCTTGTTATTATACATACTTAAATTATTTGATTGTAATCGTCAAGATGTTCCTAGATTTTTTGTGTTCCGGTAGTCCTGTTTAATTGTTAAACTTGTTTCCAATAGTTGAATGAATAAAAATTTTAAATCTATATTTCATTGCATTATCAAAACTCAATATCATATTCATCATATTAGATCTGAAGCATATCTTATACTGATTATAAAACATCAATTTCAGATTTGATATCATATAGAAAATTAATTAGATGCAAACATGAACGCATAAAGATTAAATTTCGGGTTAAATCTGTTTTAGTATAGTATAAAATTTCGTAAGAATTTAGATCTAAAAACTCATAAAATATATTCAATTTAGATTTGAAATAAGTTCCACTTCATAACCAAATAATAATATTAAATTTATTAAATAATTTTAGATCAGATTGTTATTCTAACAAAATTTAGCAATAATAAAATTCTGTTATAACAAACTTATGACAATCTTAATCAACCATTGATTAGGGTTATCTAATTCAATCAAAATCAGATCAAAATTTATTTAAATAGATTTAAATCAGATTTAATATTTAACATAAAATATTAATTACATACAATATGTAATAATTCAAAAAAATCAGATATGCATCCATGTATCAAAGCCTTGCTCTGATACCAATTGAAGGGAAAGAAACCTGTTTCTCATGGATAACCGGGGTTGCATCTAAAATTTTTATATATCTAACTAATAAAGATCAAATCTTTACCTGAATTATAGTAGATTGGAGATCAAATCTTCAGAATCTGGATTCAAGCCTTTGCGTAGACCTGGATCTGCAGGCCTTCTACTTCATGTGCACACCAAGCTCTGCAAGAAAATAGGATGAAGCTTCTGATCGAAGCACCTTCACAAGGCCACCAAAGGAGGAAGGAGAGGTGCTGGTGTGATGCCTCACACCAGCAAAGGGGGGATGCCCAAGGAGGGCCCATGGCTTGGAGAAGAGGGGTGGCAAGGGGGAGGACATGCCAAAGGGAGGGGT
>KE505649.1:28737-45152 GCA_000441515.1 Elaeis oleifera
CCCGTGCAGGTGCTCGCTCCCGACGACCAGGCGTGATCGACGAGGGGATTGACCGCAACACATGTAATTAGTGCTTAACGGGGGAAGAAAGCTCAAGAGAAGCGCCTATACGGGTCGAGTTTGCACCTTTCAACGGAAAGAATGGTCCTCCTCCTCTCATGATGCCAATCGTTGGATCGAACGACATCTATTTTCAGACGTGGATAGGTGGATGGAAGGGAGAGATTGATTTGTCTTCAAATCGATACAAAATATGATCCAATACTGAAAAAATAATTTTTTTTTTTTTGTGCAAACGATACAACGTGAACTTAGTATAGAGAAGATGTTATGAGATTATATGAAAACAAAATCAATTATTATATTCTAGATAGAGTTGATTTCAATTTGAAATTGTTGCTGTCAATTCTTTCGTTGCTTGTTCGCTGGGAACGAGCACATGCAAATAAAGTCCTCACTGATCGGAGTTGTCTCCGATGGGGATCCTCCGATGCTTAAGTTAGAGAGGAAGACTGGATAATAGTAGAATGAGAACAGTGACAGAGCTCAGCGTCTAAAAATTAGCTCACTGAAACTTGTTGTCTTACCCCTTTTTATAGAGTAGATCATCGTAACTGTCGGATATGGTCCCGCATTTAGCGACGTAGAATCACAGGGCGGTAATCTCGTAGTAGGTTATTAATCCTCATAGGTTACACCGTGGTATCAGTGGAGTAACCGTTCGTGACAGTTATGATATATTTGAATGAGTCGGCCGACTGTGCGTCGGGAGTCGGTTGTCGGTTAGCAACTCTAAAATACCAACAGCCAAAGTAGTTTATTGTCTGTAGAGTCCGAACATCGGCCGCCTACCGATCTTGATTCGGTGAGGGGTGTTCGATTGGTTGGTCGAGAGTAGCGTCGGCCTGCTCAGCCGACATATAGTCGGTAATTGCTTCCAGGATTGTCTGTTCGTTTAATGGATCAGAGTCGGTCAATGTGTGTCGGAGATTGGTCGGTTTATGGAGGTCAGTCAATTTGCTCCAACAGTTGGCCCCCCACTCCCGAGTCCAATGGTGAATCATCGCATGCGTCGTCACGTGGTTAATCGCCTTGGATGAAAGGAGTTGTTGTTTGTCATGTCGAATCCCGGCTCTGACACCACTTTCGTTGGAGTATGGCCGAATAGTCATTTTGTCACTTTCGAGTCGTCGTATCGGCAGGAGGATCTGGTGTCAGGTGTTGTATCAGGAAGGTGAGCCGACGCCAGTGTTACATTGTGAAGGTGAATCGACATCGCGGGATTTAATTCTAGCATGTAGATTTTCACTACGTGTCGGGGTGCCATTGGGTCGGAGACGTTCACGCGGATAGGGATGACATGGTTCAATCTGGGGCAGATGCATCGAACCATCGATCGGTGATGGGTCCAGATGCTACCACGTGTCGTCATCCAGTATGTTCTCGATCTGACCGCTTTCATCTGGGCCGTCGGGCATTTCTATATAAAGGGGCCGCAGTCAGCCAGGTACTCATCCCTCATTTTATCCTTTCTGATGGGAGAGCTTTGTCGGAGAGCCGCTCTCGAGTAAAAACTATTCCTTGTTGTTTTTCAGAACCTCCCAAATGGTTTTGATGGGTGAGGTTCTTGCAGGGGGTGGTTGGTTGGAGATTCCAGCCGACGGCTTTCTGTCGAACCCAGAGATTTTTCTGTTATGTGGTCTGATTGTAAGTCAGTTTCGGAAGCAGAATTGTGCTTCGAGCCGACATCAGCTTTCCACCCCTGGTGCTGATGGTGGGGTCAACGATCCATTACCATTTATTCCGCATCTCCGTCTCAGCTGCATGATCAAAGTCATTTTCGTCGACGGATGAAAATCTGAAGCCCGCCTCTAGCTCCGGTTGCTGGTCGGGCTTCAGCAAGGAGGGTGCGATCGTTGATCGCATTTTTCATATAGAAGTAGATTAGGATGTTGGCGTGGTTGGTCGGGCAGTATGATCGGCCAACCATCTTCGCAGTCTGATCCGATTTGTACTGTTCCCGAGCTGGAAGGTAAAGTTTATTGGAAAAGCTGATTCAAAGTGGGTCCGCTGATTCTTCAGCAAAATGAAAGGCGGCAACGAAGATTAGTCGGTGTTTTATTTTTTATTTTTTTGTAAAGAAAGTTGTAATCGAACTTCGGTCTAATTTTGTACTTTCTTTTCTGATAATGAATGAAAATATTTTTCTTCAAGATAGAATTTTTGTTTACTGACATATCTGTGATGTCCGTCCGTGGAGTAATCTCTGAATGTAGATCGTAGATCCGACCATTCCGCAGATTGTAAGGTTTACTAGTCGTGTAGTTTCCAACATATTTAGTTAGGATAATGATAGTAAGTCATATATCCATTATCCGGACCTTGATCGGGTTTACACGTCGTATTATTTGATAAACAGTGGCAAGCCGAATATCTCCCGACTGGCCGTGGCCATGTCGGTATAATTCCAATCTGATCTTGGTCGTTTTGGTATTTTGCCTTTCTTAGTTGATATCAAGTCGGCAAATTAGCCAGCCATTTGAACAGAAAGCTGACTATGGGGTGGCGCGACTTTTGTGGAGGAAATCTACATGGTCGATGCTAGCTTCCCATTGAAGTAGATAGGTTTCGATTCTGCAGGGGAGTCGGGATGTAGTCGGTGGTCAGGATGAAAGTTTCTGACTTCTTTGGAAAGTAAGACCCCAAGCCATGACATCAATGATCCGACCTCCACAATGAGGACCGACATTTCATTAGAAGTCTAGTTTACGATTCCGAAACAGAACTGTATTTTCAAGTGCGTACAAGGATTATTGATAGTACAACTTTAAATTGTCGGCATTCCATGTTCGGAAAATAGCCGAACCTTCCAAGGTTTCGAGCCGATAGGCACCCGATCTGTTTGTCTCTGATATCCTGTAGGATCCTTTCCAGTTCGGAGATAGCTTTCCTTGATTTAGAGGTTTTGAAATTTCTGTTTTCTCAAAACTAAGTCTCCTGATCGAAAAACTTTCGGCTTGACTTTGATGTTATAGTACCGAGCTATCTTCTGTCGGTATGTGGCCATGCGAAGTTGAGCTTCGTGTCGGAGTTCTGGTAAGAGATCTAAGTCGGCTCTCCGACACTTGGAGTTGTTCGGTTCATTGTATTGCTCAACTCTTGTCGATGGTAACCCAATCTCGAGTGGGATCATCGCCTCCGTCCTGTAGGCTAAGTTGAAAGGAGACTCTGCAGTCGGTATATGGGGAGTTGTCCGATACGCCCATAAGACTGGATATAACTCTTCGACCCAAAGATCTTTAGCCTCATTCAGTCGGATCTTTAACCCGTGCAAGATTGTTCGGTTGGTTACCTCAACTTCTTTGTTTGATTGCGGGTGCCCGACTGATGCAAGCTTATGTATAATATGAAACTTCGTACATAATTTTTTGAAGTCCGGATTATCGAATTATCGTCCATTATCGATAATGATGGTATGCGACAGTCTGAATCTGTAGATGATGGATTTCTGAATGAAGTCTTCCATTTTGTGTTCAGTGATTTGGACCAGGAGTTCGGCTTCTACCCACTTGGTGAAATAGTCGATTGCGACCACTATGAACTTTCTTTGGCCAGACGTCGGGGAAAAGGACTGAGTATGTCGATTCCCCACTAAGCGAAAGGCCAGGGTGCGATAATGGACGTTAGCCGACTGGCGGGTTAATGCTGTATGTTGGCATACTTCTGACATGGTTCGCATCTCCGGATCAAGTCAGCCGCATCTTTTTTCATGGTGGGCCAATAGTAACCTTGTCGCAAAATCTTGTAGGCTAGAGACTTGCCCCCCAAGTGGCTTCCACAAATTCCTTCATGTATTTCCCTAAGTGCATAGTCGGCATCGGTCGGTCCTAGGCACTTCGATAAGGGAAGGAAGAATGACCTTTTGTAGAGATGACCATCCATCATCATATACTGGGAAGCTGCCCATCGGGTTCGTTTTGCTTCCGTAGGATCTTCAGGGAGGACTCCGTCGGATAGATACCAGATGATCGGATCCATCCAACTAGGTTCGACTGTTAGCTGCAATACTTTTTCATTTTTGTCGATGCTCGATTGCTCAAGATACTCCATGAATGTTCAGCCCAGCGAACTGTAAGCAGTCGTTGCCAGTCTGGAAAGTGCGTCGGCTCGAGCATTCTCGGTCCTGAGTATGTAGAAGATCTCGAAGTATCTTAAATTCATCACGAGGTCTTTCAACTTTTGAAGGTATATTGCCATGATCAGGTCCCGAGCTTCAAATTCGCCTTTGACTTGTCCCACGATCAGTTGAGAGTCGGTGAAGACTTTCAGACTGTCAATCTCGAGCTCCTAAGCTATTTCAAACTGACTAAGAGAGCTTCGTATTCGGCTTGGTTATTTGAAGCTTTGAAGTCGAACCGAAGGGCGTACTCGATGACTACCGCTTCTGAGTTGGTGAGAATGAAGCCAGCTCCACTGCCTTGAGCATTCGATGCCCCGTCGATATGCAGCACCCAGGTCGACCTTAGGTCGGGCTCGGGAGTTGCAGCCTCCTTCGTAGTTGCATCTTCTGACTTGTTGTCGGCTATTGTGCATTCTGTGATGAAGTCGGCTAGAACTTGTGCCTTCATGGACGATCGTGGTCGGTATTGTATGTCGAATTCGCCTAGCTTCACCGCCCACTTCGCCATTCGTCTCGATGTATCAGGATGGTGCAGGATCGCTTTTAATGGTTGATCGATAAGGACCATAATGGAGTGTGCCTGGAAGTAAGGGCGAAGCCGTTGTGACGATATCATCAGAGCGTAGATCATTTTCTCTGCTCTTGAATATTGGACTTCGGCGTTGTGGAGTACTTTGCTGGTGTAGTAGACGGGTCGGTGAATTCAATTTTCATCTTCCCAAATGAGTACCGAGCTAATCGCCTCTATCGATGTCGCCAAGTAGAGATATAGTATTTCTCCAACCTTTGGTTTTATGAGTAAAGGTGGAGAAGCTAGGTACTTCTTCAGATCTTCGAAGGCTTGTCGGCATTCATCTGACCAGGAGAAGTCCTTCGTTTGCCTCAAAGTCTTAAAGAATGGTAGACACCTCTCAGCCGACCTAGAGATAAATCGATTGAGTGCGGTGATTCTGTCATTCAGTTATTGTACCTCCTTCGTATTTGGATGCTTCATGTCGATGATAGCTTTATTTTCTCGGAGTTGGCTTCGATCCCTCGTTGCGAAACAAAGAACCCAAGAAATTTCTCTGAGATCACTCCAAACGCACATTTGGTCGGATTTAACCTCATTTGGTGTCGTCGGAGCGTATTGAAAGCTTCTTCCAAATCTCGAATATAGTTCGAAGTCTGAGTGCTTTTCACCAGCATGTCGTTCACATACACTTTCATGTTTCGTCCAATCTGTGCTTTGAAGATTTTGTTGACGAGTTGTTGATAGGTGGCTCCGATATTTTTCAGACCGAAAGATATTACTTTATAGCAGTATAAGCCCTTGTCGGTCACGAAAGCCGTGTGTTTCTCATCCTCTTGTGCCATGCGGATTTGATTATATCCAGCAAAGGCATCCATGAAGCTCAGTAGTCGATGATCCGATGTCGCATCTACCAGCTGGTCGATCTTTAACAGTGGGAAGCTGTCTTACAGACAGGCTCGATTCAGATCAGTGTAGTCGATGCAGATCCTCCATTCTCGTTAGTCTTTTTCACCATGACAACGTTGGCGAGCCAATCCATATATGTGGCTTCTCTGATGAAGCCCGCTGCAAGTAGTTTGTCGACTTCTTCATCGATGGCTTTCTGTCTTTTCGGGGCAAAGGACCGCTTTTTCTATCTCACTGGCTTGACATTTGGATTGATGTTGAGCCGATGAGTCATTATTTCAAAGAAATGCCGGGCATGTCCATGGCCGACCAAGCAAAGATGCGGTGTTGGCTTTGAGCAATTTGATTAGTTATTGTCGCTCCGAGTCAGACAATTGTGACCCGATTCGGATCGTTTGCTCGGGATTTTCTGTTATCGGGATGGAAGTCAATTGTTCGGCTGGCTCACCCTTTCCTGGTTCTCCCTTTGGTCTAATTTGTCGGCCGACAGGGAGTCCTCTGGTTTATTGTTCTGGGCGAAGATCGTGAAACAGCATCGGACGAATTATTGATCTCCGTGCATTTCTCCGACGGTGTTTTTGGTTGGGAATCGGACCAACAGATGGTATGTCGAGACTATCGCTCTCAGGGCATTTAGTCCGGGTCTTCTGAGTATGACATTGTAGGTCGAGGGTACTCGAACGATCGTAAAGGTTACGAAGACGATGCTTTGTTGTGGTTCAATTCCAGCGGTTAGGGAGAGGGTGATTTCTCCTTCCACTGTGACCGCATCTCCAGTGAATCCGACTAACGGTGTCGAGATTTTTCTGAGTCGGTCAATTGGCAATTTCATTCAGGATAAGGTCGAGTAAAACAGAATGTCAGTTAAGCTTCCATTATCAATAAGTATCCTTTTTATATCGTAATTCGCTATTGTTGCTGAAACAACAACAGAGTCATCGTGGGAGTTTGAATTCCCCAAGCATCTTCCTTCGAAAAGGTTATTACATCATGGAGTCTTGGTCGCTTCGTCGACTCCTCGTCAGAAGTTGCCCCCCGATCCGGCCATCTGGTGATCATGTTGATGACTCCCGCGGTCGGTTGGTTATTCGCAGCTTCCTCAGTCGTTTGGGGTCATCGATCGAGAGGAGGTTGAGTCGGTGGCTCCCTCCTATATTTTTCGAGGTAGCCACATCGTATCAGGATTTCTATTTCATCCTTGGGCTGGATGCATTGTTCGGTGTCGTGACCGTGGTTTCGATGAAATCGGCGTACTTCCTTCGATCATGGTTCCTCGCTTTCATATGTGGAAGGTGTCGTAAATATTCTGCCCCTTCGATCTCCACGAGGATCTGTGCACGAAGAGCAGAGAGAGGAGTATAGGCTGTTATGTGTCGGCCTCGGACTCCGTCGTCGAGGTGAGGCTTGCTTATTGGATGGGGGCCTACTTGTTTTGACTGGAGCCCCACTCTTCTTCTATTTTTTCTTCTGATCTTTATTTTCTGTCTGGCGTCGGTCAGAAGCTCCTTCGTCTGTGCGCATGTATTTGTACGCGCGTTCTAAGAGTTCAACATACGTCCGAGGGAAGATTTTATCTAGTGAGTACGTGAATCAGGACCCCTTCAGACCTCTTTTCATGGCCGATATGGTCATGTCTTTGTTGAGATCCCTGACCTCAAGCGTGGCCGCGTTGAATCGGGTCATGAAATCTTGGAGTATTTCGGTCTCTCCTTGTTTGATCGAGAAGAGACTGTCTGAGCTTCGTGGCGGTCTCCGACTGGTGCTGAAATGGGCCACGAAAGAATGTTCTAGCTGCTCGAAGGAGTGGATACTTTCCGACCGAAGCCCAGAGTACCAGACCCGAGCAGCTTTTCGAAGTGTAGTCGAGAAGCCGATGCACAGGAGGGTGTCGGTTGTTCTCTGAATTGTCATGAGAGCCTTGTAGCTCTCGAGGTGATCGATTGGGTCAGTGGAACCGTCATAGGGCTCCACATGCGGTATTTTGAACCGAGTCGGGATCGGTTCGTTCAAAATAAGTCGGGAGAGAGGCTGGGCAGTATGGAAATCAAAGTCGTTTAACGATTTCTGACCGTCTGTTAGGAGCTGGGCAAGTCGGCGGTCGATTCTTTCAAACTTACGTTCGTAGTCTTCAAGCCGCCAGTGGTGTGAGACTCTGGAGGTTAATTCTCCTGATGAATTAGAGGCAGACGGTATTCGTGGTCGCTTTCCCTTGCTCAATCTAACTGGGAAGGAGAGGGGTGCCGTGAATGGTGGGTGGTGCGTTGAGAGTGCCACGAGTGCCGCTGCTCATCCCGTTGAGAGAGCCGAGATCGCCGCTCTGGTGGAGGAGACGGAGATCATCGCAGATGACGACAACTATGCTTGGAAGGCGCTGAATGCGCCACCGATTGCTCCGTCGGTGGTTGTGGTGGCTGGGTTTGCTGTTGTTGGAGGTTTTTGACTGCCTCCGTGAGGACGTTCATTTGTTGCACGATCGCAGCAATCTGAGCATCTGTGGTAACCAGGGGCATGGAGAACTGGACTCTGCTACCGGAGGCAAGGGAGGGGCCTCTTCCTGGCGGGAAGAGTGTCTCGCTGAGCCGGTCGCCGTTGATCGTTGAGCTCTGATTCTCGTCATTGCGAGTTTTCTTTTTGCCGCTGTTTTTTCTCTACCTGGCGCGTCAATCTATTGCTGCCAATCCCCTCTCGCATGTTCGTTGGGAATGAGCACCTGCAAAATGAAGTCTGCACTCGTCGGAGTTGTCTCCGATGGGGACCCTCCGATGCTTAAGTCAGAGAGGGAGACTGGGCAACAATAGAATGAGAACGGTGACAGAGCTCAGCATCTAAAATTAGCTTACCGAAACTTATTGTCTTATCCTCTTTTATAGAGTAGATCGTCGTAACTGTCGGATATGGTCCCGCATTTAGCGGCGTAGAATCACAGGACGTTAATCTCATAGTGGGTTATTAATTTCATAGATTATGCCGTGGTATCAGTGAAGTAACCGTCCGTGACGGTTATGATATATTTGAATGAGTCGGCCGACTGTGCGTCTGGAATCGGTTAGCAACTCTGAAATACCGACGGTCGAAGTAGTTTATTGTCTGTAGAGTCTGAACATCGGTCGCCTATCGATCTTGATTCGGTGAGAGATGTCCGGTTGGTCGGTCGAGAGTAGCGTCGGTCTGCTCAGCCAACATATAGTCGGTAATTATTTTCAAGATTGTCTGTTCGTTTGATGGATCAGAGTCGGACGTCGGTCGGTATGTGTCGGAGATCGATCGATTTATTCCAACAGAAGTAAATTGAGTTGTATACGAGATAATATGCTGCATCATTGATGCAGCCGCAACTGTTACATTTGATACATGCATGACCATGGTCCAACCTTTATATCATGGTCATTCTTTTTTTTTGTTGATAAAAAAAGACTACATGGATGACTGCGACCGAAAGGTTTGACCATTCTACTTTTGGCCTAATGTGAAGAGGATTTAAATCCCCACTATATCCATTGACAAATTGTGGGACCCACATGCTACGCTGGGCCTGGGTGATGCCAACCAAAACCATGTGCAGCGAGTGGGACCTATGCAATGTACGCCAGCCACCACTGGAACAAAGGCGGGACCACAAATTGGAGGCATGGTTTGGCCATCAAGAAATCGTTCGCATTGCTTCTATTTCTCTTCCCTTTTTACTCTGTCGGTATTAGAAAAGGGTAGATCACATCATGAATGGCGTGCTGGTGCAACCAAATGCAACTGCCTCCATGGACCATGTCCTCATCCTTGACGTAATTCCCCAAAGGGGCATGATTTACTACGACCCTCAAGCTTTGGTTAGCATGCTTGTTGTGGCCATCATAATGTTTCGCATTTGAGTTATTCTCCCCGCATCAGCATAACACCAACTGGATTGAGAAAAGTAAGATTTTCCAATAAATACTACTGGTTGTTAGTCCATATGTACAGTAAAGCATGTCGGGC
Organism: Elaeis oleifera; assembly: GCA_000441515.1. NCBI lineage: Eukaryota > Viridiplantae > Streptophyta > Magnoliopsida > Arecales > Arecaceae > Elaeis > Elaeis oleifera. The sequence goes on from KE505649.1 coordinate 38,310, forward strand.
GAAACGACCAAGCACCATCCAAAAGGATATTATATTTGGACACGCATGAGAACTTACCGTTGCATCAACGTCAAGTTAGATTTTTTCTATTTATCCAAACATGCTGTTCTTTCTGGAGCTCTTTCTTGGGTGACCGAAGGCTTCCCATACCCCTAGAGTCCCACTAATATTTGAAGGCCAGTTATGGCAGACCTTGGATTCCAATAATTTTAAGGGCTGTGTAGCTTTTATCCTAGCACCTGTATGAAGTACTGTCCATTTTTGGTTGATATTTGAAATATTTTGTCGGACCTGCTGTGGTTGTACGGCCAATTTATATTTACTCTGCAAGCCATACTCTTGGAGATTGGATTGCAAAGATTGTGGAGTGTAGACCGACGATCGACAGATACGAGCATTAGTCTTCCTCAGGAACAGCTGCTTCCCCATGTTTGTGCGGTTTCTATTGAGTGATTATATGCCTGTGAGATGAAATAAGTAGCAAAAAAGTCCAGTTTACCGATTGAAAAAGTTTGTGTGAATGATCGCGTGTACTGCACGTTGAGCACGTGTCTTGACTCTCAACAAGCTGCAAATTAAATGATTAGGCAAATACTTTTAGAAGATGTTTGGCCAGAGGGAGTTGGGACCTAAAGTCGGAATGAGAATGGATGACTCCCATTTCGATTTTTAGTTGGAAGAAGTCCCATTTCAATTCCGATTCTGATTTCAGGATAGAATGTGAATAGTCTAATTTATCTAAGAGGGTGCTTGGTTCACGATCGGTATCAGAATTGAAATGGCTTGGAATTAGAATCGGAATGGTCAAATCCCTCGAAGCGCTAAGTTCATGATTGGAATCGGAATTGGAATTAGAATAAAAATTTGAATCCATCAAGGAGGATAGGAATGGAATTCTATACAGATTGGATCATTCCAATTCCACCCCGAAATCAGAATCAGAATGAGACTTCTTCCAATTAAACGATTAGAATGGAAGTCAACCATTTTTATTTTGATTTCAGACCCCCACTCTCTCCAACCGACTATCAAGCATCCTCTTAAAACTCAATCCCTATTAAAGATTTAAATTTCATTTCGATTCCGATTCCAATCACGAACCAAATACTTCAGGGGATTTGATCATTTTGATTCTGATTCCAATTTTGATTGCGAACCAAACATCCATTTATGATATGTTCCACCAATGATAACTTGGCCGGCGAAAAGATTTGCATGTTTGTTCTCGTATCGATCATGAGATGCTGAATGCACATCTATGGCATGATTTGGAGAATAGTATCATCATATGGTTGCCTCTAGTCAAATTGGCCATGACAAATCAACTCACAAAGTTCTGATGTGTCTCAAATGTAATATATGTGCCACATTGAAGTGAGCAGCACCAAAGCAATAGCTCGAAGCATGGCTGTGCTGGCTAATCTGAATTAAAAACCATGCCTCCATATTATGTGACAAGTATCAATTGGAATACAAGGTGGGCATCTAAGCAAGGATTTTGAGCATATTCAACTAGTTTGGGCATCACCAGAGGATGTCTGTACAAAACCCTAGACACCACTCAACGATCAAGAAACAAATGTAACATGATAGCAAGATTCAGGATATCTGACTCCCCATGTGACCCCACAAGAACAAATCTGTGCATAACATTCTCTACTTGCCCAGGCTGGCTATCCTAATAAATTATGCAACTGCTAATGCAAACATAAATAGACCGTGATTCTGACAAGAACTATTTCAGCCACCAAAATCAACAAAATTGGCTTACAACATTGGCATTAGTTCATTCAATAACCATATGACTACCAAACACAAGATCCAATTCTAATGACTGCTCAAATCCTCGTACCCAACTTCAATCAATTTTCAAGTAGAACTTTCATCCAATATAATCTGCTAAAGCTCTGCCCCGTGACCCTAAAATCATTGATTTTGTTGCTACTGACATTCGACTTGGCACTAGAGCTGGTAGATCTGGGTAGGTTGGAGCTTGATTTCACACCGGGCAAAAAAACTTGCAAATCAAGTCCCTAACCGGAGTTGTTTTTGATGGAGATCCTCTGACGTTCAAGTGGGTAACCAAAGAATAGTGGACAAGAGAGATAGCTTTGACTTGAAAATTTACTTGGAGGTCCCCTGTGCCTCCTTATTTATAGGTGGGTGGTTGGTCTTTTTGAAAATACAATCAAAAGTGGCAAAGTGAATCATGGTACTTCTATCTTATTTGGCCAAGGTGGTTGTTATTCATTAGTTCTAGGGCATATTTAGAATGTGAAATAGATAAGGCAAGTATTTGGTACTTAACCAATGCCATGAACCTCGGCTTGGCAATGACCGAGCCGACTAGGTCATCGTGTGGCTAAGATTTAGATATCATCAGGCTCAGTTGAGGTAAATTATCATCCTGTATTAGATTCCTCCTACTCTTGAGTCCAAACTACTGGTAGCTCGAGCGAAGAGTAAAAGTAATGAAGTGACAGTTATCTTGGTTTGATTTTTATCACTCTTATAAATATCTGGACATGTGGTGGTGCCTCACAGGTTGAAATAAACCACCACATATCTCAGGTGTGGTGGCAAAGATCCACAGGAACTTGATTCAGTCAATCCCGAACTAACATGTGGCAACTATCTAACAGCTCAACTGTTTCTGGCATCGGATTTGAGCCGTCCCACTATCTATAAATAATGGGTCGCCTCATGTGACCCCACTTCCTTCATATTGTTGCTGGGGTCTGATGATTTTCGATGAGAGTTTGGCTGCTTTCTGGCACATCTCTGGCAACTTCTGATAATCCTCTAATAGGAGTTCCAACAATTGGATTGGCCCATCCTCCTATTTTTTTTTCTATTCCTTATTTTCTTTTTCAAACTTTTTTCAAAAATTTTGCCAAGATGAGTGATACTCTCAGCTCGACCAAGAGTTGGTCCTCTAACCAAAAATCATCTTAGAGCCAAAAGGTGTCCTCTTCCTCCAAAGATGACTCCAAAGAGCTTGAGATTGGAGATGAAGAAGTCCTCGGCCCCAGATGCTTTCAATATGTCCTTGGCCTTGAGGACTTGGAGCTGATCCGAGCTCAATTCCAAATCTCAACCAAGTATCAGTTGGAAGCTCTTGGCCTAAGCAGTAGGATCAGTGATCCATCATGAAGTCAACTCGATCTCTATGAGGAGACCCTCAGAGCCCGCCTGAGGCTATCCCTTTATCCTTTCTTTGTTTATCTATTTTATTCTCTTGAGATTGCCCTCAGCTTGGTGGTGCCAGACTCATGGCACTTCATTGTGGGTTTCACCACCCACTACATTTTGGTCAGTGTCCAACCCACTGTCTTGCTCTTTGGACTTTTTTTACTTCTAAGAAGCATCCGATAGAGTGAAATTGGTGGTACCTATCACTTCGAAGAAGGCATGGCCTGATCCAAGGTACTCCTTCCTCCGTTCATGGGTGAAAAAAAAGATTCTTTTTTATTTCTAGTTCTGAGGACCGGGTCTTTTTCTCATGGGGCCGACCTCAAAAGTTGATGATCTGACTTTCGATGTTGGGCAATGCTAAGCACCAAGATGTGAAGACTCTACTCGGCCAAAAGATTCTTCTCCTGAAGGAGCTGCTATCCAAGCCAATCTTGTACAACATCGGCCTTAGCCAAGTTGATCCATGAGGTGAACACCTACATCTTTAATTTTATCCAATCTTTTTTCATTTTTGACTTTCACTATCATCTATGCTAACATGCTTGCCTTGGTTTTTGTGGGAGTGAAGATTGAGGACCTAAGGAGGCTGCATAGGGCAGTGCATGCAGAAGAAGAAAAGGGCCTCGACTACTACTAAGGATTCATCAAAGCACCTTTACACCGCAACTCCAACTACTCAGATTGTCTCGAGCTCGACCAAGCCCCATCTTGAGAATCGATGGTGCCCCCTCCTATTGACCCCAAAGCGATGGTGGTTAGCCTGATGAAGGTACTCCCACTTGGGCGACACTCCCACCTTGATCTGGTGCTTCCTCAGCCCTCGATGAGAGGAGGCCTCCTAGTCAGCTCTCGATGCCTCTAGTTTGGCACCAACAGCAATCCCTACTGAAGTCGAGCAGGGACTGTGCATTAGCATAGTTCGGCCTTTGTTAGATTCTACACTAGGAGTTGGCAAGTAGTGCGGGATCTCGTCTGCAAGATCCTCCTCCCAGCCAATGAGAAAGGTTGGAGTCAGGCTCTAGTTTCCACCGAATCGATGCCTACAACTCCATCTATGTAAGCCATGCTGACCTTTGTACTTGAGTGTTTATTTTGATTATCTAGATTGGGTTGGCTAACTCTTATTTCTCTTTTATCTTTTTCTTGCAGTCGCCCACTACCTGGAGCACTTTCTAGATGTTGCCAAAATGGTGAGGTTGGAGATGGCCGAGGTCCAAAAGAAGGCAAACACAGCTAAGGAGAGGGTCATCGAAGTGGAGAGGGCCGAGAAGAAAGCTCAGATTGTCCTAACCAAAGTAAGGATGGAGGTTGGGTGCCTGAAGTAGGCACTGAAGTAGTCAGAGGAGAAGCTCATGGCGACCAAAGTGAAAGCTGCCAAGGCGGAGCCCGAGGCAGTGAACTTGGCTTGGAAGGCTATGGATGACTTCTGAACTTCTGAAGAGTTCGTGGATAAGAAGGTCGAGTTCACCATGGAGTCTTACATGGTGGGCATCCGAGAGTACTGAGCTAAGGTCACAGGTCGTTATCTCAACCTAGACCTTTCTTTCATTCGATGATGATGATGATGTCTGACTGAATCTCCTACCCAACCCGACCTCAAAGAGTAATAGATCTTCGGGTTCCCCTTGCCAGAGGCTACTATTATTGAGTAAGCGATAGGTTAGGCTCAAGAAGCTGCCGATCGAGTTGAAAAAAGCACCCCTCCTGCTAAAGCATAGGGATTTTCTTTTCTTCTTCTTTTTGTAATTTTGGTTCGATTGTATTTCCAAAAATGACCAGCCACCCACCTATAAATAGGAAGGTATAGGGGACCTCCAGATAAGCTCTCAGGCCATAATTCTCTTCCTCCTTTCCACTATACTCCAATAATTGACTTGAGCATTGAAGAGTCCCCACCAAAAATAACTCCGATCAAGGACATGATTTACTGGTTCTCCCCCTTTCAGTATGGATCAAACTTCAGCCTAGCTAGATCTTCCAACTGTAGCATCAAGTCAGACGCCAGTAGCAACAAATTAATGCTAGAGAAATGTTTCCAAGCCTGTTTAGGAAAGGAAGAAGAGTTTGTAGCCATGAGATCTCGAAGAGGAGGATCAAATGCCTCACGATGGTCCAATGGGACAGCATCTCGTCTAGTCGAGGTGTAACCACAGCTAACTGAGGTACTACCCCAGGCCAAAGTGCCATCTCCATGATCCAAGAATCAGCCTCTACTCCCTTAGCAAGTCCAGGAGGTGGCCTCTGAGCAATTCAACTTGCTTATGCTATAGGTCTAGACTTTAACTGCAGCTGTCCAAGCCATTTAGTAAGCAGCTGCAGCCCATCAACCAACCTCACATCAAGCACCTCGATAGCAACAACAGCCTGAGCATTGTACTACTTGAGATGCTAACATGGATTGCAAACTTTAGGAGATGCACACAGGCAAATTGAAGTACTACGAGGTTAGACCTCGGTGCAACATGGGGAGGTTGGCTTCAATGCTAACCTACCCTTCAGTAGAAAATTATGGATGAATTGATCTCGGCCAACTTCAAAATGCCATAGCTAGAAGCATATGATGGGGCCACTGAATCAGTGGATCGTCTAAAAAGTTTTAAGGTCTTCGTGCTCTTATACTGGGTAACTAACAAGATCCTCTGCCAAGCCTTCCCTCCATCATATGAAAAGTGGCTCGGTACTGATACTCAAGCCTGTAGCTTGGCTCAATTCTTCCTTTGAGCAACTAGGTCAGCCATTTGTAGCCCACTGTATCAGCAGCCAGCAACAACACCACAGATCCAACTCCTAATAAATATTAAATAGTGGGAAGAAGAGTTCCTTAAGGACTACATGAGCTGCTTCAATGTGGCCACACTAGAAGTGCGTGACCTAAACTAATCGGTTGCCATGTCGGCCCTGAAGTGGGCCTTATGAAGTATCAATTCTTCTTCTCTTTGAAGAAGAGGTATTTGAAGGATTTCCTAGAGATATTAGCTTAGATAGAATACTAATGCTGAGGAGCCCTATGAACTGCATGGAGACTCACTAGAAAGAAATATGTTGAAAGGAAAGAAGAAGGCAAAGGGAAAGGGATAGGCCGAAGTATAATGACCAACAAGGAAGAAGCTCAAGAAGGTCATGAGCTCATAGACCTCCCTACAAGCTCGCCAATATAGGATGCCACCTTGAGGTTGGCGGTCATGATCTCAATCGAGGTGGTTTGCCACCTACACTCTACTAAACACTCTAAGAGTTTAGATTTTAATGAAGATCAAGGATAATGGCCAGCTGCTGAGGCCAAGGAGGATGCATCCTCTGCCAATCGAACGTGATCCAATGAAGTATTATCTGTACCACTAAGATCATGGGCACAGTATTGAAGAGGGCATTCAGCTGGGATGAGATTAAAGTGCTTATTCGGCACAAGCATCTTGACAAGTACCTCAAAGATCAGCAAGAATGAGATGAGACCCGAAATGAGCAACCCTGAATTGAAGGAGACTTGAATACCCAACCACCATAGAGCATCATAAACACCATAATTGAAGGGCAGATCGACAACCGCACTAGACCTGATGAGCCGAGGATGGGGAAGTCGTTGATCAAGAAGTAGAAAATTGGAGAGGTCTGAAGCGAAAATTTAGTGCAGGGGCAAAATGGTAATTT
>KE505649.1:67671-80645 GCA_000441515.1 Elaeis oleifera
GGCCGTGCCGCTGCCCGCCGGCGGTCCTCCGCCGCCTCGAGTCTCGTGTCGACTTCATAAGCTCATATCTCCTCCATCCGAGCTCCGTTTCAGGTGATCTTGATCTCGTTGGACTCCGTTTTTCATCGCGAACCTCGCTGTGGGATGAATGTGGGCTGAATCTCGAGACGTCAAATCCTAACAGCACTGATAAGTGCAGAATTAGAAACTTTAATCTGTGATGAAGAAAGAATAAGACAAGAACCAAAGAAAGGAGAAGAGAAAAAAATAAATGCTATCATTTTGGGGCCAATACATTCTGTTGTAACATTTAGAAAATGTCTGACATGTTAGTACAATTAAAGGCCATAAGAATGGCAAGACAAGTAAACATGAAAGAATCGAATGGAGAAGCGTCAAGCATTGTCTGCAAGATCTTAAATAAGAACAGCAAGAAAATTCGCAAATAATATGAAATGGCAGGCAATACATATGAAAAACATAGAGGGATTTCCTCAAAGACATGCACCATGAGAATTCCCTCAACCTATACAAAAGATTGTGCACAAGAGTACAAATAAAGGCCATAGTCATACATTAGTGAAAGAAACCATCACATTTTATCTCCGCTATAACTATTATGCTGGTAAAAGATCCATGAATTGATCTGATAGCTTCAAGGCCTTGAGGGCTAAAACCCTTGACTGGACCTTGATGGGTCATATACAATGCAGAGACATCTTCAACTAATCTCCTACAAAATTTATATTCAGTTATTATATTAGTGAATTGAAGAGAAATTTAGCATCAGAAAATAACAAATTTAAGTATCAGGTTCCCCCATATATATGAAATATTGGCAATGCAAACTTTTGATTATAAATGGCAGAAATAATAATAATGATTAAATAGGATGTATTCAATATATGAAGTGGAGAAGTTAATAGAAATAATTGACTGATAGTAATTTAGCACCTACACACCCTAATATAAAGACTATGACTAACATATAAAAATCAGTAACAATATTATCCATGCATTATTACTAGTATAACAGGTTTCTCTCAGAGAACCACTAACTCAAACTGTTCTATTTCAGATGCTAACAGGCTGAAGGCTAATTGCAGACAGCCTACCCTATTGTTGACCATAGAGTAGTTTAAATAAACTTCTTCTTACTATTGTTTGGTTAGGGTCTTATTTAGGTAAAAGTTATAAGATATCTTACTTAAGCCTCAGAGAACTTATTGTTATAAGGTTTATACTAAGGGACCTAGTCCTCATTTCTTTAAATGAACTAAAAATTTCAACTAATTTCTTTTAAGTCAACCAAGGGAAGGATAATAATCTTTGTCAATCATCATTCCCATTCTACAATTCCTATATGTCGCCTCTAGACTTTCTTTCCCTCTAATGTTTATATCTATTTGGTCTTGTTTCTGCAATATAAAGAGACTGACAAATATAGGCACATCCAAGAGAATAAGCAAGATGAATGGAATATGTGGTTTCAATATTAAATATTATGGAGTAAAATAGTAAAAATAGTAGAGTTCATAAAAAGAGTAGAGTTCATACTGGGCATACTTAAGGAAATCCACATGCTGCATCAAGGAATATTAAAGGGATAGAAAACTATGCAAAGTGATCTCAAGATGCAATATAAAGATAGTAGAGATACAAGTTAAGAGTGGCATATAGATATCCATGAATTCAATCTTATGAAGATGACCAAGTAGAGCAGGTTTTTGACTAGGATGGTCTTTTTAATTTCATAGCAATGGGATTGGTTTGTTGGTTTAGTGACCTTGGTTGTTGTTGACGTAAAAATCTATCTCGAGGTCAGATTTGACTAAAGTTGGGTGGTGATGGCAGGTTGGTGATGGCAAGACCTACAAGAAAATATCTCTGACTGGAGGTGGCTTCGATGGAGACCCTCTGACGTTCAAGTCAAAAATTCGGTAACAAAAGGGAAGGAGTGGAGAGAGGAGATTTCATGCATTGGGGGTCCCCTATAGGCCCTTTTGTAGGTTAAAGTTGTGTAACCGTTTGTAGAGATCATGGGATCGATTCAGACACGACGTGGTGAGATTTTTGATTGAGATTGATGGGATAGTTATTGTATCTACCTTTCTATTTCTGAGTCAACTAGATGTCGTGCTTATTTGAATTTTGAAAGAGAGCCAAATAGGACCAGCTTCTTGCTGGGTCGGCTAGCATCAAGGATCGGTAAAGATGGATTGCCGAAGTAAAATTTATGATCGTGGATTGGATCGGTAGCCAAAGCAAATAAATCAAGAAAATTTGGTGGGGCCCGAGGTATTCTTGTAAGCTTCACATTTTCAACCAGTACAAAATCACCCCAACATAAGTCCTCTACTCCCAAGTCCGAGTCAGAATTAGATCGGACGAAGGGAGTACTTTAAGATTGTCGAAGACGTGTCAAGAAAATCTTTACTAAAACGGCATCTTTTGCTCCAGTTGCCCAGATATAGGGTTGATGTCATTGTGGCCTTTGCTCCACTTGCCCGGGGGTAAAGAGCACCATAGTGGGCCATTGGCTTGCTGAAGAGCGAAGGGCATGGACTGTTGACTCACTGAAGAATGAAGGGCATGGGCCATAGACTCGTTGAAATAAGGAGCCTTCTTTGTGGGCTGTTGACTTGCTGAAGAGTAAGAAGTATTTTTCATGGGCCATTGATTCACTGAAGAGCGAAGGGCCTAGTGTTGCTAATCTGCATGCAAAGGATGAAAGAATGTTGCCAAACCGACTGCGGCTTGGTCTTCTAATTTTTAAGTTAAGCCGAGCTTTAAAGTAAAAATATTAGAGTTACATTATCCTATTTTAGCTAGTATGTTTCACTTTTAGCCTCCAGGAGCTCGGCTTTAGAGGGTTGAACTTTGGAGATCGACTTTGGAGGGTCAGCTTCAGGATCCTGACTTTCAAAAAGTCGGCGACCTTGGTTTGTTCTTTATTATGGCTTTATTTCAGCTTAGGTGCTCAAGGACCTATTGTACTTAGAGTTGATCTTTGTTTTGGATTGGTCTAATTTTGACTTCGGATCAGCTTAATTTTGACTTTGGATTAGCCTAGATTTGGCTTCGGATTTGTCCTAGATTTGACTTTGGGTTGGCCTGAATCTGAGCTTCGGATCGACTTTAATTTGGACTTCAAATCATCCTAGATCTAACTTCGGATTGGCCCTTATTCTGACTTCAAATGGGCTTGATCTGGGCTTTGGATCGGCCTGGATCTGGCTTTGGATTGGCTCTGACCTGGCTTCGGATCAGCTTTGACTTAGGCCTTCAGATTAGACTTAGATCTGACTCAGATCAGCCTGATTTTGGGCCTTCAGATCAGACTTGGATCTGACTTCGGATTGGCCTCTATTGGGTTCGGATCAGTCGGATCTGACTTCGGATCGATCTTAATCTTGACTTCACTTAGGCTGGAGATGACTTCGGAAGTTTAGATTTGAGCTTGGGTTGGCCCTCATCTGAGTTCGAATTAGTCAGAATCTGACTTTTAATTGGTCATGATCTAACTTTGGATTGGCCTCGATGTGACGTTGATTCAGCCAGAATTCGACTTCGAACAATCTGCAGGCAGATTCTCCATCGAATTCCATCCCATTACTAAGCCTCATTGTCATCCTCATCACCTTGTAGATGGAACTTGCCCCATGGCTAGAACCCATGGCGCATCACTAGCCAGACCCTTTTTGATTTTCATTGTAATGGATAGATGATTCCCTTCCTCACCACTCAGAACATGCCTTGGGCGATGCTTGTAGGATGCCAAATGTGCATCAGGGGCCATGCTGTCGATGGTACCTTGGGGACATCGTATCGGGCGAGGAATGATAGAGAGGATGAAGTTAAAGGGGATGCTAAGGCCACGGTGTTTGCCGGAGCACTCGGGGCACATGAAGATGTTGTAGGAGATGGAGGCCCCCCACAAGTTCTTCATGCGCAGTTCACGGGCATTTTGCTCCCACTTGGGATCGAAGCTTGCGGAGATGCCATGAGATCGTGGCTACCACGATTACCACCATCTTCATCAACAGGGTGGAGAGGGTGGTGAGATCGTCTGGGCTTTGGTCGAACCTACATCGGGTTCGTTGTAGGCGGCCTTGGGGGACTCCTGAGTTGCGTGCGGGTGCACTAAAGGGCCTCGGGCCTGCGACAGTTTCGGATTTCACCATAGCGAAGGCGGGGCAGATTTCACCGATGCTTGGGGTGAGAAGCTGGTAGGCTTTGGTGCCGGCGAGGCTTGTGGGCACGCCAGATGGCCCTAGGCCCATCATGGGACGAGGTCATGGGGAACAGGACGAGTCCAAACACAGATCTTCGATGCTGTGAGAGGTGGATCGGCATCGTGAGAGATGATCGGCACTATCGGAGAGGGAGAAATTTGGACCTAGGCACTGAAAAGGGTTGGTGGCATCGGTCGGCCTGGGGAGCTGAGATCCATGGATCCAACTAAGCACATGACCGTCGGGCCAGGCGCACATGGGAGGGAGCCTCAAAGCCAATTACTAGTGGCCTGGGAGGATCGGCCAGCGGGGATCTTGTTCAGATACCTGCCTCGATTGGGCACATGATGAGAGAAAAGGAGCCTTGTTCGACTGGGCCCTCTCCAGCCTTTTCTTTTTTCGTCTTTTTTTTTGGATGCTTGTGGGGGGTCTTTTGGGGCAGCAGATAGCTATCTTGGCACCGTCGGTTACGAGTCTGAGATAGATCGATACTGGTCGAAGTATGAGCAGGGAAGCTCAAGCTCCCTCTCGGCTCAGATGTTCAAGATCCCATAGCCTTTGAGAAGAAAATAAAATAATGAAGACTGAGAAGACTAATGCACGCCTCACTACGTCGCCCATCCCTTTTTGTCCTTCCTTCTTTCTTTCTTTCTTTCTTTTTTATCTCTCTCTCTCTCTCTCTCTCTCTTCTTTTTTGTCACTTGTGGAGGAGACTTCAGGAGTTTAGATTCGGGCAGAATCAATGCCGAGAGCAGGGAAGGGTTAGATCTAAGCAGTGGGATTGGGCTACTTCGATGGTGGTGGTCACGATGCCACCAAGCCTTGCTTGCTCTGTGCCTCTTCCTTCTTCCTTTTTTCTTCTTCTTCTTCATTTTTCGGCATTGGGTGCTAGACTTGACAAAAAAAATAAATAAATAATGGAGGTCTGGGAGTTTTTATCATGAGAATTTACGTTAAAGTTTTTTCTTTTTTTTTTTTTTTTTTATTAATCTTGAAAATGCCATATTGGGCGTAGAGAGCATTAAAGCGCGCAGTCTTCGAATAGCTTCGATGTTGCAGGAGGTGACTTCGGTGCGGGAAGACTTCGGCCTATCGAAAATATGCATGTGCAGGAGGAGCGTTGAGGCCCATGGATTTGATGAGGTTTGGCATTGTCGGAAGAGGATCTGACATCATTCGGGCCAGCTTTAGTCAGATACGCGGGAAGGTTCCGGTCCACCAATAGGTACGGGGATAAGTGGAGTTCATGACCATGGAGGGACCGGCAAAGGTAGACTTTTGTCTTGTAGTTTTCCCACTAAAACTCCCAGGTGGCTTCTTATGTGAGTCTTTGACACCGATTGATGGGATGTGTGGTGTTGCGGCAGAGGCATGATACCATGGTGTATATTATGATTTCTTTTTTGAAGAGAGTTGGCTACGCCTTGATTTTCGAAGCTCCACTACAATAACTCCTTCCTGTCTTCGGTCCCATCACCATGTTAGCCTAGCATCTCTCCGGTGCTTTACTTTATCTCAACCATTGGCCCGTCAAATCACATCTTCAATCTTTTTTTTAGACAGCAGCTCCTTGACATGAGCTTCAGCCCCATCATTTTTAAAATCATGCCCGATGGAACCGATGCAAGGCTAATAGATGCAGGCTGTTCCATGCGGTTTTGGTGTAGGCACAGGACATTCATGCAGATAGCTAGCTGGTGGCTTCGGCATCGCTCAAAGTCAAATGCGCGTCCGGATATTTCTTTTCTTTCTTTGTTTCCACCACTTTTCTCTCTCATTCACTTTCTCATTTCTTCTTTTTATTTGATTATGTTGCTTGTAGGAGGATGGGACAGGAGAGGAGTTAGGTGCATGCACCAGGTGCGAGCAGATCAGGATAAATCCAATGACCTCTTGATGCATGTGGTACAGAGGCAATGCAAGATGCTGAGACGCTTCGTGTTGAGGGCAGATTCTATGGCACAGAGTGAGTAACTTTGGTGTCATCTGCTGGTGACTTCGGCAACGTCGAACATGAAGACACAGGGGAAAACTTTGGCTCCGACACGGGTCGGGCTTGTTTGCTGGTGCTTACAGGAACCTGCTTTGGGGTCACTTGCACGTACAAGAGAAGCACAATCACTCGTAGGGGATCACGCATAGGTGACCTTGGCGCCATCCGAGGTTGAATGCATGGGTGCCTCCTTTTTTTCCCATGTAGTCGCTTCTGTTGCCATCTTCCCTACATCTTGCTAAGAATTCAAAAATATGGAGGAAACATGAGTCTTATTATGGCAAAGACTTTTAAAATCTTATTTTTTATTTAGATGTCGTGATATCCTTTTTTATTGGATCTTTTTTCTTATGTGGTCTCCTTTCGTGTTTGGATTCTGCCAAGAATTCAAATTAAATTTTCAAATAAGAGAATACGAATGATTCGAAAATCAAGAGATCCTCATGATCTTCTCTCCAATTGTGATCTTTTTTCTATCCGGAGCCCCCCAACTTCGAGCTTGACTAGGATAGTCCCGAGGGGCCGTTGACTAATCAGATCTAATCATTTGATCGATTTGGAGGTAGACAATTTGAATCTCACCGGTGTTGAAGTAGTGCGATGAAACTTCTTCCTTGAATATTTGCTCCTTCCCATAAATGGGTCTGACTCCTTCCTCTAGCACCAATCTGTTGACGCAGAAGTCTATCTCGAGGTCAGATTTGACTGGAGTTACATGGCGACGGCAGGTCAGTGATGGCAAGATCTATAAAAAAAGTTCCTAACCGAAGATGACTTCGGCGGGGACACTCCGATGCTCAAGTCAGAAATCTGACAACAGAAGAAAAGAAGTAGAGAGATGAGATTTCATCCTTTGAGGGTCCCCTGTAGGCCTTTTTGTAGGTTAGAGTCGTGTAACCATTGAAGAAATCATGGGGTCAATTCAGACGTGATATGGTGAGACTCCCAGTTGAGATTGATGGGATAGTTATTGTATCTATCTTTTTGTTCCAGAGCTAACTAGATGTCGTGCTTATTTGAATTTTGAAAGAGAACCAAATAGGACCAGCTTTTTGTTAGGTCGGCTAGCATCAAGGATCAATGAAGATGGATTGCCGAAGTATAAAATCTTGACCGTGGATTAGATCGGTAGCCGAAGCACATAAATCAAGAGAATCTGGTAGGGCTTGAGGTATCCTTGTAAGCTTCACATCTTCGGCCAGTACAAAATCACCCCAACATTAAGGCCCCTTACTTTTGAGTCTGAGTCAAAATTGGATCAGACGAAAGAAGTACTTTAGGATTGCCAAAGACGTGCCAAGAAAATCTTTTCTCAGGCGGCATCTTTTGCTCCAATTGCCTAGGTATAGGGTTGGTGTCATCTTGACCTTTGCTCCACTTGCCTGCGAGTAAGGAGCGCCATAGTGGACCATTGGCTCACTGAAGAGCGAGGGGCATGTGCTGTTGACTCACTGAAGAGCGAGGGGTATGGGCCATAGATTCGCTGAAAAGCAAGAGGCCTTTTTTGTGGGCTATTGACTCGCTGAAGAGTGAGGAGCTTTTTTCATGGGTTGTTGACTCGCTGAAGAACGATGGGCCTTTTTCATGGGCCGTTGACTCACTAAAGAGTGAGGGACCTGGTGTTACTGATCTACATACAAAAGATGAAAGAATTTTGCCAAACCAACTGTGGCTCGGCCTTTTGATTTTTAAGTTAAGGTGAGCTTTAAAGTAAAGAATATTAGAGTTGTATTATCTTATTTTAGCCAGTTTGTTTCACTTTTATCCTCCGAGAGCTCGGCTTTAGAGGGTTGAACTTTGGAGATCGACTTTTGGAGGGTTAGCTTTAGGATCCTGGCTTTTGGAAAGTCGGCGACCTTGGTTCTTATTCATTATGGCTTTGTTTCAGCTTAGGTGCTCAATGACTTGTTGTACTTGGAATTGATTTCTGCATTTGTACTGGCCGAAGACATGAAGCTTACAAGGATACATCGAACCCCACTAGATTTTCTTGATTTATTTGCTTCGGCTAGTGATCCGATCCATAGTCATGATTTTTTACTTTAGTAATCCACCTTCATTGATCCTTGATGCTAGCCGACCCAGCAAGAAGCTGATCCTATCTGGCTCTCTTTCAAAATTCAAATGAGCACGACGTCCAATTGGCTCCGAAATAGAAAAGGTAGGTGCAATAGCTACCCCATCAATTTCAACCGGAAGTCTCACCACGTCACGTCTGAATCAGCCCTATAATTTTCCAAACAGTTATACGACTTTAACCTACAAAAAGGCCAATAGGGGATCCTCAATGGATGAAATCTCCTATCTCCACTCTTTCTCTTCTGTTGTTGGATTTCTATCTTGAATGTCGAAGGATCCTCGCTAGAGCCACCTCGATCAAGGACTTTTCTTGTAGATCTTGCCATCACCGACCTGCTGTCGCCACCCAACTCCAATCAAATCTGATCTCAAGATAGATTTCTATGTCAACAGTTGTTTTTGGTATAAAAATCTGCCGTTGCTTCTTTTTCGATTCCCTTTATCTACATAAAGCGCCAAAGTGGTGGACCATCACTTGTAATTTGTGATTGTCTTTAGAGTGGCATCTTTGCCCTTGGCATCCGAAACTTGACTAAAGGATGAGTTCCAAACAACAAGAAGGTTTAGAAGACGTTTTCAGCCAATAGGGTAGTAATTATCCCAGATCTATAGGTTTAATAAGATACTCACATCAAAGCAGAAAGAAACGTTTTCGGCATTTGCTATATGTTGGTGACCCAGATCGGTCGTATAGCAGTCTTTTGTACATGATGGCATAAAGTGACTAAATCTAAATCCTTGAATGATACTAATAAGAATTTACTTATTCATGTCTGCTTTTAGGCCTCTTTTTTTGTTTCCCAGATCTATTACCATTTTAATTTACCAGAATAAATTAGAAGTTGACCACAGGTAACCTCCAAGAAAATTATTGGTCAAGCCCTTAGAGTGATAAACCTTTGAAAGTCATTTTATAATCAATGGTATCATAACAATTGCTTCAAAATTTGACCAGCCCCCACCCTCTCTCCTGCTGTTTGTGTTTAAATTCCGGCAGACCTGGATCCCATCTGATCTGGATTTTGGATTTGACTCAAACCCAAGGTGAAAATCCATGGGTCAATTTACCAAACTATTCTGAATATAAAATGTACGTTGTAATTAAATCAATAATTCACCAAATTTTCTGACACTAAAATACTGTCAGAGAATTCTATGACTTACCAAGTAATTAATGAATGTTTAGATCAGCTCCACAGTCTCTGGAAAGGACACAAGAAAGTTGACTGGTACCTGAAAAATAAAGTTCAAGCAAAGATGATCACCAAAAGGAGGAATCAATAATTACAGCTTCCTCAAGTAGTTCAATAAGAAAGTGAAAACAGAAAATCATAAGAGAATTCAGAAACTGAAATAAAATCCAACTGGAGGATTCTAATCATGAAACTGGTAAAATGTCAGCACCAGATGGCGATAAAAGTTTACCACCAGTATTAATAATTTTGTCAGCAACCAGTTGAAGAGGCAACCAAAGATAATTCATGGCTTCATGTAAACTACAAAATTAACACACTTAGACAGTTAATAAACATAACCAAAGACTAAAGAAGGACCCTTTTCTTTGGGGAAGCAAACAGCATGGATTCTTCTCTCAGCAAGCCATGCCAATGTTGCATAACTGTTGATATATAAACTTTGAACTTTGGATACAATTTAACTAAGTGAACCCCATTCTCATGAATCGCAATAACGGCAGAAAAGCATATCTAAGAAAAATTTTCAACCAATGCTGCAAATAGAAGAAAACATGTAGCTATCCCAGAAATCACCAGATGTTAGTGGAATTCAGTATGACAATTATTATCTCATATACCTGGCCAGTTAGTGAAGAACCCAAGACTCAATTCAACACTGTCCATGTCCAAGAATTTCCCAAACCAAAGCTCAAGATTTCAATATTAAAGTTTGTTCATGCTATTTTTAAATTGCTCGCTATTGATGTAATGTTTATTGTACAACAAGGAAATTTGCATTCACACTCATTTTAACTGAATTTTAGTACGAGCTAGAAAGTTTCTTTGTGCTATTTTTAAATTGCATCCTATCAAAGTTTGCCCTCAATTTTGCTTTTTTATGTTTTATTTTAAAACTCCACCCTAGTTTTCAATATAACATCAATTCTCCATGTACAGCATCACATCTCCTCACTATAGAAATTTTGGCAACAGAAGGGCTCACAATGAAATGCCTAAAGAAACTCAGATGTTAAGCTCATGTAACAAGATATAAAACTCCCATTCATACCTTAACAAGAGCAGGAGTTTTTATGCTCCCATTTATTTAAAAAAAACAAAGATATAAAACTCCTCCACTGCCCATAGCTGAAAAGAAGTTTCATATAAGGCGAAGAATACAGGGTAGTGTTTTTGATACAAGTGTAAGCCAATTTTGGAGGACATTGTCCGACTCCGCAATGAAACTTGTATCCACAGTGCTATGCTGAACATATCTTCAGGTTTGGTATTTGGCCTCATACCAATATCTCACCAATATAGCATGGTATGATGTGTCCTGTATCGACACACAATATACTGCTGAAGTTGGCATACCATTTGTACCATGTAATGGTATGAGGAAAGTACCGAACCTCATATCATAACAGTACCTATTGGATTGGTTGGGTACACTCCGTACCGCTTTGAATGTGTTTGTACAAGCCTGGATGTTGACAGTATTGCTGTTCGTCACCACGGATAAAAAGGAGATAGAAAAGCGAAGCCACATTATTCTGACACTTTGGTGGGCCAAAACCTGGGATAAAAACAAAATTAACCAACAAATCGATTGCAACGGAACAAGAATCGGTAAAAATAAACCCAAATGAGATCGAAGGTTATAAAATAAATCAATAGCCGCATAATTAAAGTAATGCATCAGCGGATTGCGCTCATGTAATGTGTGATGGATCCCTGCAAACCAATGATAAACCTATGGGCGTGGTGGTGCACCCACTTCAGCAATAGATGAAGCTCTTGGAGATCGTAGAGTGTTGTATAGCATCGGAGATCCCTGGAAGCAGAAGCGTGGTCTATGATATGTGGTATACAGTTGGTGCATCGACATCAATTAATTGACTTGAAAGTTCACAGTGATAATAAGATATTGAACAGCATGTGTTGACACAAAAATATGTCCCAGATCGGAGGTACTAGAGCAGATGAAGTCTGATGAGTCAACGGCGATCAGATCTGCAAAAAAATTCCCATCGAAATCATCTCCGGTGGAGATTTTTCAACGCTCAAGTCAGATTTCTTACAATAGGAGGAAAAAATGAATATTTTTAGAGAGAGGAGGCATATCTTTTGGGATCCCATATTTATCTTTTATATGTGAGACCGGAACTTTTAGGAAAGGAGAGGATATCAGCGATTTTTTGCGTCTCATTTAATGATTTCGAGAATCATGCCCGGCAAGGTTATTTCATGGTAAGGGAAGGCCATGCTCATCAATGACGTGGGTTGACAAAAAGGATCCGAGAGTTTGTCCTATCTTTGGCCATTCTCATATTTTAAGGAGAAGATACAAGAGGGTCGTAATAAAGTTTTGATGGTCATCATATCAAGTTATTATTTCTAGTGGCCTGACGTGATAGCTATTTGACGTGCATGTATATATTTCAGACATGTTCTGATACCAATTAAAAAAAAGAAAACTGTTTCTTTTGGATGACCCAGGTTGCATCTAAAATTTTTTATTAATCTACATGAATAAGGATCAAATCCTTACTTGATTAGCAGCAGAACCAGAGATCAAATCTCAAATAATCGGATATAAACCTTCGCGGAGGCCTGGATGTGCAGATCCTCTACTTCGCATCCACGTCAGACGCCGCATGAAAGCAGAATGAACTTTGATCTTCGCAATCCAATCAAACGAGGGAGAAGATGTGCTGGTGTAACACCTCACATCAGCAAGTGGGATGCCCAAGGAGGGCCCACACTTAAGGGAGAAGGGGCGGCACCAAAAGGGAGAGGCTAAGGAGAAGAAGAAGGGCTTTTCTCTTCTCATGCCTCTCTCTTTCTCTTTTCTTCTCTCAATCTAATTTGTTTACTATGCATCCATAGGTAGAAACCCTCTCTATTTATAAATGAATCCTATGACACAATAAATATAGGAGTCCTAACTTAAATCTGATTTGAATCAGTCCAATACTCATGAAAGAAGGATTCCTACATGAGATTGAATTGCCATCACTTATGAAACCACTTTGCACCCACTCCTTCACCCACATGGGATGCTCCAAACCAGTACTATTCCAGATGTTAGTCGGCCCACATGAGAGCAAAATCCTAGTGCAAGTAGAATTTCTTATATCTCATCCAAAATGGATCTGATTCGAATCCGATTCGAAGCTGGTTCGAAATAATTTCTAAAGGTTGTCAATCGCAAACTCTTTAGGACTTTTGTACCGAGTCTAACTTAAATTTTTGAACCCAATTAAGTCTAATTAATTCAGATATAATCTGAAATTAGTTAGCATTTAAATCCAATCTTTCATATACTCTATGGATCATAGATCAGAAACTGCTCATTCTCGGGATCGAACCTGAACCTCATGTGTAGTACTAGCTAGACATAGTCAACTCTTCAATCCCATTTGACCTATAACTTAATTTTCAATCAAGTTAGCTTATATGTTCAATCAAGTCAAGTACTTCTAAATTGAA
>KE505649.1:131233-146339 GCA_000441515.1 Elaeis oleifera
TCCACCGATCACCCAAGTAAATCCCTATGTCTGCAAGAAAGGTAGCCCTGGGAAGGAATGTTGATTTCGTTTCTTGAGAAATGATGAATTTCTCTTGGTGAGAAACTGATTAGGCAAGGATAGAGATTTTTATAATTTATCCGAGTCCATTTACATTGATCTTGTCAAGAAATTTTACTCTAATCTAGTCTTCATTGATGGAGTTTTGAGGTCAATTGTGAAGGGTGTCCAAATCATTCTAAATACACCTAGGCTAGGTAGACTCCTTCAGATGCCCTGTGAGGGTAGCTACCTAGATGAGCTTTTCAGAAAAAAATCGAGCTTAGGACCATCTTAGGAAGAGAGGATGTGGAGGGGTCTATAAAAATTGAGGCCAAAGAGTTGAGCGTGGAGATGAGATTGCTCCACCACGTGGTGTCTCAGATTTTCTTCCCTAGAGGGAGAAGATATGATTTGATGACTGATTGAGATATCTGCTTGATACACCATGTAGTCTCCGAGTCTCTCCTAAATCTATCATTTTGATGATCGATGCCATAAGGGAGGCCTTGAACAGATCCAAGACTCTCTTGCCCTATGGTATGGCTCTCACAGTGATATTTAGGGAGTTTGGAGTGAGGTTTGAGGGAGAGGTTGTTTGTAGATTGTCGAATACAGATACCTACAACGATCACTCTCTTCGACGCAAAGGGTTTATCAGAGTGGATGGTCGTTGGGCCAAAGGCCGTGCAGCTGCAGCCGAGGAGGATGATGATGAGGAGGAGGAGCGTGCTGAGGGAGAGGGTCTCCCTACACCACCTATGCCCAGACAGAGCCCAGATGATCACCTTGTATCTCGAAGTCTGAGATAGGACCCTCAGCCAATATACCTCCATTATCGAGCCATACTATGCCATCTTTAGTTGGAGGAGATTGAGATGGGACTGTTGGCTGAGAGAGTGGCATGCATTCTATCTATTTAGCAGCAGCGGTTTCAGAATCAGGTTCTTCAGCAGCTTCATCAGTTTCAGCAGTATCAGGAGCAGATCCTCCAGTAGTAGCAATAGCAGCAGTATCGTCAGCCTCCATCGAGTTCTTTTTTTGATCTTTCCTCAGACTTTTCAGTTGTGCCACACATATCCTCATTGATGGTGCTTTTATCTGATCTGAGTTCTAGACTGGAGAGTGTGGAGAGTTTCTTACTCAGGTTCAATGGTGAGATTTTTTACATTGAGAGGAAGATTAGACTGATTTTAGATTCTCTATCGGCAGGAGCTAGCACATCGACCACCTCTTCACCTCACTTGGCTGATTTGACTCGAAAGGTAGAGAGACTTCACAGCCTGCTTCATTCTACACTTGAGCTGATCCGAGTAGATATCAGAGACTCCAGAGACTTCGTCTCTTCTGATCTTGATGGGCTTCGAGTTTCATTGAGGGGGGTTTTATCCCAGCTAGATGCCATTAGGACTCAGCTTCAATCCAAGCCCTCCGTATCCAATGAGCCAGCTTTTGTCCAGCCCATTGTATTCCATCCCCTGACATCTTCCACTCAAACCAGACCTTTCGATCGAGGATGAGGCTGATTATGTTACGCTTATCATGATCTTGAGCTCGATGTCCATTCTCACTGATCTGATCATTTAGTATTAGACTTTTAGGTTGCTTAGTTGATGTATTTTGTTTTAGTAGTTGAATGTATGAGAGCTTTATGCTCATGGATATATATTATGACTCTTGTAACCTCTCTTTTTGTTGTAATTAATATATGAGGTTATCCATTATCTTGGTATCACTTGGTATCACTTTCTATTTATATGTGACTGAATGAATGATTGTTACATTTGAATGAATGCACTATTACTCTGATACCTGGTGTACAATCATTAAAAATCTTACTCTCTCTAATTTATTTTTTGATGATGTCAAAAAGGGGAAGAAATTAGTGTAGTCCAATCTATCTGAATTTTTGTTGAGAAAGTAGTCTATCTTGAATTTTTTTGCCAATTTTCTTAAATTTTGTTCTGATATGGAACAATATTTTACTCTGATACATCCATCTTTTACTCTGATATATCTATCCTTACTTTCCTTTTGATATTTTTTGAAAAATACTTTGATACATTCATTTTTCTTGAGCACTCTAATATTTTATTTTACCTTGATACCAAAATACCCTGATACATCTATTTTTATTTACAAAATGTTCTAATACCTTCTCTTTTGATTCTTGCTCTGATATTGTCAACTTTGCCTTGATATCAAAATAAGAAAAGAGAAAGAAAGATTTCTTTTATACATATTGCTCTAATACTAAAAATGAGGAAAAGAAGAAGAAATTTTTTTGCTCCAACAAGAAAATTTTACAACTTGACCATTTTTATATAAAAAGTAGGAGATCTTTTTAAAATGATCAAAATAATTACTTTCATCTATCTCATACAAGAAAGGAGAGGATTTTGCTGATTAGAAATAATTTTTAAAAACTCTGATACCTTCATAAATAATTTTCAGTAAAATGATTTAAAACATTACAACTTGCTGAAAATATGTATCTCATGATATTCTATGCTTAATCTTTGGCATGTTCTTACAAGTACTTCACAAACTCAATCCCTTGAGCTTTATGGATCTTCTTTTATGAACACTCAAATATTTTATCATCATCAAAAAGGAAGAGATTGTTGCTCCAAGAATTGATTTTGATAGTCATAAATTATTTAAAGGGATTACTAATGAGTTTCTTATCTTTGAAGAATATTTTAGTGATGTTTCAGATAGTTCAAAATATTGGATTTGAGAAGTTCCATCAAGTGTGCCAAAGTTGAAGTTTCTGTAAGTCAGAAAAATTTTTGAAGCCCTCAGAAAGTGTCGAATTGATTCAAATTCATTTGAGAGTATTTGAAAGTGTTCTGATAAGTTTCGAACCTTAAATGTATGAAAAATTAGATTGAACAAATGAGGTGATCCATTTGGGTCATCCCCTTTCATTGGATAGCCGGCATATACTATTTTGGCTTGTGACACACAGTGGGACGACCCATGTGGGATGACTCCTGAGATCCTGAGATCAAAATAGAGAGCCAATTTTTAGACTGACCCAATGAGGCAACTTATGGGACTTTTTAGTCACAGTGGGACGACCCATATGGGATGATCCATTCTGGGCGAACCTCGTAACAACTAATTTTCAGTCTATTTTTTGTGTATTTAATACGTATTAAACGCTCTCCAACGATTCTTAACCGATACTAAGACATTCTCAAGTCCAAATTAAGGTTATAAATGCTCTTTTGAGGTGAAAAATCAACAAAGTTTTCAAGCATTCAAAGCTCACATCCGTGAAAGTTCAGAAAATCTCTAAAAGAGAGGAAAGAAGCATTCAATCAGCTCTCCATTCACTCTCCAGTTGCATTCAAGTATGCCAATCATTTGAAGATGTTCAGTAAAATCTTCTTCCCCTTAAGTATTATATTTTTATTATATTTATTGTGCTCATTTAGGGGCTGTTGTGCTGAAATTTTTGTACACTATGTTCTTACTGTTGTATTTAGGTTTTGAGTTTTGGGGGGTTTCAAAACTTGGATAAGTTGATCCGAACCTGAAATCGGAGTATGTGTGGGTTGGCTTATATCCGAGAAATAAGTGTTCTTGTTTGGATAGCAAGGATCGAGATTGTCCGATGTTTTGTATCTTGAAATCTATTTAGTAGATTGAATTTTCAAGTAAAATTTGAAGAGTGGATGTAGGTGTAAGGTTGGCATCGAACCACTATAGATCTCTTGTGTTTGTTGTGCTTGTATCTTTTTACTTATTCTTTGTACTTTATACTTGCTTACCTATCATTTGTAATTGATTTTATTTTCATAGCTAATCAATTCACTCCACTTAATAACTATAGCACATTACTTGAGTGCACTAATCACAAAATTTTAAAAAGATCCAATTCACCCCCCTCCTCTTGGGCTCCATATCTGGGCAACAACACTCTCCTCAGCAACACTATGATAGGTTACATGCTCTTCCCCAAAAATGGGCAGTCGCATGGGCTCTCTCGTGCTGGGGACAGCATGAGGGAGCCCGTCCTTCCTCTAGTGTCAATATATTGACGTAAAAATCTATCTCGAATCGAAGATGCTGGAGTAGATAAAGCTCGATGAGTGAACGATGGTCGGACCTGCAAAAAAAGTCTCCACCGGAGCTACCTCCAGCGGGGATCCTCTGACACCCAAGTCAGATTTCTCACAACAGGAGAGAAAGAGCGAGTATTTTTAAGAGAGAGGATGCATACCTTTTTGGAGTTTCCTATTTATCTTTTTATATGTGAGATCGGAACCTTCAGGAAAGGAGAGGATATCATCGATTTTTTTGCATCTCATTTAATGATTTCAACAATCATGCCTGATAAGATCATTTCATGGCACGGGAAGGCCACGCTCATTAATGGTGTGGGTTGACAAAAGGGTCCGAGAGTTTGTCCTGTCTTTGGCCATTCTCATATTTTAAGGGATAGATATAAGAGGGTCATAATAAAGTCTTTAATAGTCATCATATCAAGTTATTATTTCTAGTGGCCTAATGTGACAGCCATTTGGGGCTAAAACTATTAGTTGCCTTAGCCAAACCAATAATTGGAGGGAGTAGGTCTCATAGGGCCAAAGATTGGATCTGGCAGTGGGGGCCAATCCCAAGATGTGGTGGCCGAAGGAGGCTAAAGGGCCGAAGGAGATAGGTGGCCGACATAAGGGCCGATGCTATCACAGGGCTTGCAGGTTAAGGTATGGATCGATGGCCGAAGTGGGGTCGGACATGTGCGGAGGGCGCGGGCTTCCGCAGGCCGAAGCTGAGCGCATAAGCGCATCCTCCCTTTGCCACCTTTTTTCTTCTCTTTTGTCTTATCATAATGCCCATCGAAGAATGAAACAAAGGCAGAAAGAGAGAGAGGTAATTAATGCCTTTCGTTAAGTTCATATGACCACCTTCTCTCCTACCTTTTGTCTTATCATGAAGCTGATGGGAGGATGGGATAGAAAAGGGGGGAGGCAATTAAAGCCTATCAAGTTCAAATGATCCCCCAACAAAAGTAATGAGAAAGCTGAGATGTGGGTTGAAGACCATCTTACATCTTCAGCTAATACACGAATACCCCCAACAGTAGGGTTTCAGAGCTTCCAGCACTTTCAGGTTTTCAGAGTTTTCAGGATTTTCAGAACTTCTCAAGCTTTGGTCATCAGTAGTTCAGAATATCTAGATTCTTTCTGAGAGGTAAACTGGGTGCTTGGATCAAAAATGCCTACTGAGGTTGCTGTCGGGGGATAGGCTAATGATGGCACCCTTCTTGCCCACGGATGATTGGTCTCGCTCAGAGGAAGCACCTGTTTTTCCTCAAACTAAGTTAGGAAGGAGAGTCCAAACATACATTTTAACAATGTAATGTATTATTACAATCCTTTTGTAACTACTTATGTATTAATAAATAATGGAGGTTTAACCTTCTTTTCATCAAAAAAGAAAGATATTGTACGGCTCCTTTTCCATTGCATTCAACAGCCAAAGCATATTCTCCACTAGAACAATCATCAAGCAATATCAATTTCAACCTATCTTTTCGTGTCATACCTTGACCCGATAGCCCAAGCTGGGCACATGATAGATAGCCGTACATCCCTAGAATTTAATCCTTTAAGACAGCAATGCTTATTTTTATATTCAAATATATCATATCAAACCATACTCAGGCAATGGTAATAAATGTAAACTTCTAATTTCATTGATTCAAATAAAATTATTTAATAAGGACTCATAGGGTTGATTAACATAAATCAATATTAATATTTATCCAAAAAGAAACTAAGCAATATCCTCTAAGGTCCTATGCTTCTTTCTGCTCAATCTCCATACACTCTTCTAGATTTGGGAAAAAAGAAATAAGCTTTACTGGCTTAGTAAGTTATCAATATCTCTGAGGAATCAAGCATAAATTAATTTTTTTTGATCCAAATATAATAATTTAATCAAAATAAGATGTATATGGTAATATAAATTATTTTTTCAAAGCATGTCATGCGTAATAATAAAACACTAAATCTTCTCTCAGTGTTCGGTGACTATGGCCACAATCAACCCTGTTATAAGGTCTATAAGAGATTAGTCCCGAATACGAAATGCATGATCCATCATCATATATCAATGATCAGTCTTACATGATAGGCCTAGAAGAGAACTAACTCTAATTCACATTACCACGATTAACCCTGTGATGGGATAAAGACATTAGTTCTAAAAAAATTTGCAATGGTTCAGCATGTGCCAGTGATCAGCTTAGACTGGCTAGACCCAAAAAACTAACTCTACCATCAATTAGTCTCGACTGGCTAAATCCTGTTGTGCTCTAATACCACTTATTGGGGGAGAAAAAAAGGAGAGAGAAAAAATATCATAAATAAATCAAGATAACATGGATTGGCCTCAAGCCTACCTCTATGGGGTGTGCAAGCTTCACTATGAGAGAAAAAAAATCAAACAAATACAAGAGAAACTTATCACTTAATCCTTATACAAAGATCTCTCAACAAAAAATTTCAAAACTCTCACAAAAACTCTTTAAAACCTCTCTTGAAGCCTCTCTGCACAATTAAGACATCATCAGCTACTCAACACCATAAATGACTCGTCAATCGGAGTTATATAGGCTCCAGAATCACCAAAACTGCATTTTTCTAGGATACCAAACTCAAATCAAATCTTAGAATCCTTCTGGACCATCCGATCGTGACCGACTCAAACCAGAGCCATCCGATCATGCAACCAGACCGCTTTAACTTTTGATCAAATTCGAAAGTGATTTGGACCATTTGATCATCATCGGTGGCTCTCTGAACCGTCGGATCGTGCATCAGTCCATGCTCAACCTGTGAGCCGCAATAAAGTGCAGTCCACCATGGATCATGAAGGACAAACGGACCTGAGCGCCCGCACTGGGCCGAGGCAGCACGTTGGGCCGCTCTTGCATGCACCCACATTGGGCCGTGCACTTGGGCTAGCCCGTGCAGCCATCGGCCTGTGCTGGCCTATGGGTCCCTTCGGCAGCCTATGGGCTATACTAGCTGCTTTCGATCTGCTTTCGAGTGCGTATCTTCTCTGTCTGGATTTTGTTTGGACTGTTCTTAAACTTGTTAAATTTCGTTCTTCATCCTAGACCTCATTCTTGGCTTATTGTAGATCGAATCTCTAGGTATTTTTCTCAATATTCTCCATCTCGACTCGATGTTCAGTCTCCATCTATCTCTGAGAGCCTATGATTTATCTCACCCCCACGCCCTAAGGCACATCTGCTATCTCATGGATGGGCAAATATAGGAGTTGAGCCAGACCGCTCGATCCCACCTCCGTCATGGGCTGTGTCCACTCCGACCAAAGATCTGCTCGGAGAAGTCTCTTGCGGCAATAGAAACTTCACTCTGTGACATCATCTCTCATCCTTCAAGTCTTTCATCTCATGCCCGATCCACCTCTATCTGGAGCTCCACCTCGCATTGAGTTCTTCTGGCTCTTAAAGCTCCATCTCGCACTGGGCTCCCTATCAGGTAGTAATATCCTCTCATCCTCTTCTTTCCTTCAGAATAATCCTATCACCATGCATGACCTTTAAGATTCCATTACCAGCTATCCATCTGTAGTCGTTTGAATCCAGTCTGCTCAGTGAGATAAGATTCTATCTGAAATTAGATATGTATCAGATCTCATCCAATCTCCTCACTGCACCATCATATATCCTCCAACTGATCGTTCTGATGTCTCTGATCGTATAGCTCGATCCATCCAGTAGATAAATAGTACCCTCACTACTCTATAAGGAGTCAAACAGCTTCTCTCTACAACATACATATTGGATGCAAGCAGAATCTAAAATTCACTAGCAGAAGAAGTAGATACCTCATCAGATATTACTAGAACATCATCCTTTGATTCACTATAGGCCGTCACCACAGTAGCCATTGTCTGATCTCTCAGTTGAGGGCAATCTCTGATACGATGCCCTAACTCATCACATCGGTAGCACCTAATCTTACTGGGTGCCTTGTCTTGGATCTGGATCATCCTCCTCGTGATCCTCTACCGTTCCGTCTACTACCACCTGCTCCTCCAGAAACTGCCAAAGCTGAACTACCGCCATCTGAGCTTGAAGCCTGGTTCTTCCTCCTGAAAACCTTATTTTGGAGAATCTTGATGGTGCTCTTTCTCACTAGAAGAGCTGTCACCAAGGACTCATACGAAGGAGAAAATGATGCTAACAAGACCAATACCCTGGTCTTCTCCTCAACCTTCTCACCTATACTGAGAAGATCGATGAGAATTTTTTGAAAGTGGCTAAGATGCTCTTATACGCTCTATCCCTCATCCATCCATAGTTGATAGAACTACCTCCATAAGAAAAGAGTGTTAGTGAGGGGCTTCACCATGTATAACTTCTCGAGCTTTGACCACAGTACTATCGAAGAAGTCTCGTCAAGTAGATGAATCACCACTTCATCCATCAGGTACAAGCGGATGGTACTCATTGTCTGCATCTGTAGCCGCTCTCAAATCTTCTCTTCCATGGTGTCTGACTTTTTTCGTATAAGAGAGTATCGATCAACCTATGTTGGATGAGCACATCCTTCATCCACGCTTGCCACAAAGAGAAATTGCTCTTCCTATCGAACCAGTTGATCTCCACCTTGATTGCATTTATCTTCTTCATCTTCTATCTCGATCAACACCACCTCTATCTGAATCATCTGGTACCACTTATCCACAGTAACCAAGCTCTGATACCAATTGTTATGCTCTAATACCACTTGTTGGAAAAGAAAGAAAGAAGAAAGAGAGAGAAAAATATTACAAACAAATCAAGATAACGTGAATTGGCCTCAAGCCTACTTTCATGAGGTGTGCAAGCTTCACTATGAGAGAAAGAAATTAAACAAATGTCTCACCACTCAACCTTTGTACAAAGATTTTTCAACAAGAAGTTTCAAAACCCTGACAAAAGCTCTTTGAAACTTTTTTGAAGCCTCTTTGCATGATCAGAACGTCACTAGCTATCTAACAAATAAATGACTTGTCAATCAGAGCTATATGGGCTCCAAAATTACAAAACTATATTTCCTAGGATATCAAGCTCAAATCAAACTCTAGAATCCTTTTGGACCGTCCGATAATGATCGACTCGAACTAGAGCCGTCCGATCACGTAATTAGGCCCCTTAACTTTTGATCAAATCCAAAAGTGATTCGGGCCATTTGATCATGACCGATGGCTCTTTGGGCCGTCGGATTGCGCATCGATCCATGGGCGGCCTGTGAGCCATGACAGAGCGCAGTCCATCATGGACCGCAAAGGATAAATAGACTTGGGCGCCCATGCTGGGCCACTCCCACAAGTGCCAACAGCCGGCCCGTGTGCGCCCGTACGTGCCTGGATTGGCCCGTGCAGCCGTCGACCTGCGCCAGCCCGTGGGTCCCTTCGACGGCCCGTGGGCCGTACCAACTGCTCCCGATCTGCTTTCTGATGCGTATCTTCTCTGTCTGGACTCTGTTTGGACTGTTCTTGAGCTCGTTGGATTTCATTCGTCCTCTTGATCTTCATTTTTGATTTATTATGGATCGAATCTTAAGATATTTTTCTCAACAAATTCAAGAGAAACTAATTTCTAATCATGTGGCCAACGATCAGTTCTGTTGGCTAGATCCAAATCATAGTCTAACTAGAGAATTTTCTTACAACCAACACACTCATTTCATAATATTTTTAATAAATTTCATATTTATTCTTAAAATAAGAGAATATTTTTCATTCAAAAATTCATGCAAGCATAAAACCATGTAACATAAACGAACCATTATATTAAAATTTATAAATATGTCATGATAACATGATGCTTGATCTGTAATTTTGAATTCCATTTTATACAAACTTTTCAAACCTTCAAGTTTCTAAATATTTCAATAACTTTTATACAATTTTAACTTGGAAATATATGAAATACACTAAATAAAACTCCGAGAGAAATGGAACTTATTGTTGATCGGATCCAAAATTTATGATCTTCAACTCACAACCCGATCTCTAAATCCAGTGCTCCTTCAGCATTAAAGGCTCTGGCACAAGCAACTTACAATCTAATTAGCCTTTAATTCAATAAAAAATTAGGACAAAGATAGAGGGACTCTTGGTCTATCTCGAACTAGATCATGGTTTGGATCAGTTCATAAATCAGATCTATATGGTTTAGGTTGATCTAAACTCAATTGTATTAGAATCTGATTCATGAGGTGGGTTCATCGAAAGGTTGAATCTCTCTCTCTATTTGCTCCCTATCTCTCTCTTATCTCTCTTCTTTCTCTTTTCTCTCTCTTCCTCTCTTTCTTTCTTTTTTTCTTCTTCCTCTCCTCCCAATCCAAACCAGGGATTTCACTAAGAGAGGGTAGAGAGGAGAAGGAGGGTGGGGTTGGCGGTTGCCAGTGGTGGTGGCACGGTCGGAGTACTGACGGCTAGAGGTAGTAGTTTGGCCATGCATAGGGGATTCGAGAGAAGGAAAAAGGGTGCACTGCCCTTTGCTACCATGGCTGCGATGCCTAAGCCAAAAGAAAAGGAGGGAAGGGAGGGAAGAGAGCTTATTGAAGGTGGTGGCAATGACAAGTTGTGATCGGCAGTGGGGAATTTTGATGGTAAAAATATCGAAAAGCTCCCAGATTGGAGAAGATAGAGAGGATTAGGGAGGAAGGGGAGGGATTTTCGAGCGATCATAGCTTGATTGTGGCAGCTTGGCAGCTGTCGAAGGTAAGGAAGAAGGGAGAGGGAGGGACTTCGGTGGTGGATCAACTGAGAGGTTAGTGTGGTTTAGATATGAAAGGGTTTGTATGAGATAAGACCGGCTTAACATCAGCCGTTCATCGGTTACAGTGGCCCTCAATGGCCATCGATCATTCCACCAGTCCATGATACTCATACCAGCCACTCATAGGTGCCCTTATCCCCTTCAATCCAAAACAGCCTAGTCGGGCCGAGCTTCATATCCTACCCTTCTTATAAAGTTTCATCCTCAAAATTGATATACTTGATTCAAGAATAACTTAGAATACTCGGCTTGCATTTCCTCCTCAAGTTTCCAAATTGCTTCTCATTCTGTATGGTTGCTCCATTGGACTTTGATATAAGAAATTATGTGTCGTCTCAAAACTTAATCCTTTATGCCACAACTCTTACTGATCGCTCCATAAGATAAATCTTTTCTAAGCTGAAATGGTCCAAACTTTACCACATGGCTAAGATTAGATACATATTTTCTCAACATGGATATATGAAAAATATTATGATAAAGCAAGACGGTAAGCCACCACTCCAATTTTCTCCAAGATCTCAGAGGATCCCATATATTTAGGGCTTAGCTTATCTCAAACTCCAAATCTCATCATGTCCTTAGTAGGAGGCATCTTAAGGAACACATTATCTTTCTCTTGGAATTCTAATTTTCTTCTTTTATTATCAGCATAGCTCTTCAATTGACTTTTAGCTGAACGAGGCCACTTCCTGATGAGTTAGATCTTATTTACTATTTACTGAATAATATCTGATCCCAATAGCCTTCTCTCATCAACATCATCCCAATATATAGGGTTCTATATCTTCTTCCATACAAAACTTCAAAGAAAGCCATCCAAATGCTAGCCTGATAGCTATTATTACATGCAAACTCTATTGGTGGTAAATATTCATCTCAAGATCCCTTTAAATCTAATACACATACCCTTAACATATCTTTTAAGATTTGAATTGTTCTCTTTGATTGATGATCTAAGGGTGAAAGACTGTATTGCACTCAAACTTAGTCTTCATGGCTTGATGCAAACTCCTCCAAAATTAAGAGACAAATCCCATGTCCCTTTCAGATACAATAGATATTGGAGTACCATGAAATCTTATAATTTCATCTATATACAACTTGGTTAACCTTTCTAAAGAGAATTTGATTTTGATAGATAAGAATATGCTGACTTGGTCAGCCAGTCTATAATCACCCAAATAGCATTATATCCTCTAAGAGTCCTTAGTAGCCCCAAGACGAAATCCATCACTTGAATAGAAAGGGTTGCAGTGGTCCTGTAGGCCTTTGATGCTTGGCTTTCACCTACTAACAAGTTAAATACTGAGCTAAATACCGAGCTATTTTCTTTCATACCACTCCACCAGAAATTTTCTCTGAGATTCTAATATATTTTTATACTTTTAGGATGTACAGTGAAGGTGGAGTCATAAGCTTTGAACATAATTTCTTCTTTTAGCTCTGTATCATTTAGAACATATAATCCACCGCCAAACCTCAAGGATCCATCATCATGAATTCTAAACTCAGATGCCATATCAGATTCTATCTTCTCTCTAATCCTTTGTAATTTTGGATCATCTACTTGGGATGCTTTGATTCTATCAATTAAGCAGGCTACACAATAGTGAGTAGGGCTTCAGAATCATGCAACCATGTGTCGATGTCCCGTCTTTCTAGATCCTAAAGAATGTTCACCTATGAAGTAATTAAAGCTGCTATACTACCTATGAACTTTCTGTTTAAAGCATTTGCCACCAAATTTGCTTTTCTAAGATGATAATTAATGATCAAATCATAATCCTTAATCAATTCTAACTACCTTCTTTGCCTTAAATTTAGCTTCTTTTGTGTAATATATACTTAAAGCTCTTATGATCTGTAAAAATTTTACATGACACTCTATATAAATAGTATCTCCAAATCTTCAGGGTAAAAACTACTATAGCTGGCTCCCAATCGTGGGCAGGATAGTTTTGCTTCTTATATGGTTTAAGCTGTCTAGAGACATATGATTCCATATTTCTATTTTGTATAAGCACGCATCCTAACCCTTTTTAGAGGCATCACTATAGATAGTAAAAGCTCTACTTCTGGATGGCAGCATAAGGACACGAGCTAACACTAAACTCCTCTTCAATTCTTGGAAGCTCCTATCACATTCCTCTATCCAATCAAATTTGGTTCCCTTATGGGTCAGCTAGGTCAGACGTACTACTATGCAAGAGAATCCTACCACAAATTTTCTATAATGACTAGCTAGTCTAAGAAACTATGGACCTCCATCACATTAGTCAGTTGGCTCCAATCTATAATCGCTTCTACCTTCGTTAGGTCAACAGATATACCTTTCTTGGAGATTATGTGCTTGAGGAAGGAGATGCTCTCTTACCAAAATTGGTACTTTTCAGCTTCACATATAATCTCTGCTCTCTTAGTGTTTACTATATTATCCTTAAATATCTTTCATGATCCTCCTGACTTTTGAAATATATCAAAATATTATTTGTAAGCATAACCACATACTGATCCAAATAAGATCCGGATAACTTGTTCATTATATCCATAAAAGCCACGGGAGTATTTGTTAATCCAAAGGGTATGACCAAAATTTGTAGTGCCTATATCTAGTCCAAAAGGCTATTTTAGGATATCATCAACCTTGATTTTTGATTGATGATATTCATACCGAAGATCAATTTTGGAAATACTTGGGCACCTTGAAGCTGATCAAAAAGATCATCAATCCATGATAGAGAATATTTATTTAAATTATCAACTTATTCAACTCTCTATAGTCAATTCACAACCTCAGACTCCCGTCCTTCTTCTTCACAATGAGTACTAGAGCACCCCATGGAGAGACACTAGGCCTAATGAAGCCCTTATCAAGGAGTTCCTCGTGTTGCTCTTTAAGCTCTTTAATTTAGCTGGAGTCATTTGATAGAGAGCTTTAGAGATAGATCCAGCATCTGGTACCAAATCAATTGAGAACTCTATCTCTATATCTTGAGAAAGTTCTGACAGATCCTTTGAAAATATGTCAGAAAACTTACTCAGTATTCAAATACTTTCTAACTTTAACTCCTCCTACTGAGTATCTAAGACACTGGCCAAATATTTCGCACGATCCTTCCTTAATATTTTATAAGCTTGCATGAATGATACAATTCTAATAGGGATATTCAGTTCACTGTCAGAGAAGCTAAATGGTGCCTGTCCTGCAATCTGGATGATCACCATCTTTCTGAAGTATTTATTAGTATGATATGAGACAAGCCAATCCATCCCTATGATGACATCAAAGTCCATCTCTAGAATCATTAGATCAGATACAAAATTATGATCTCCGATGCTCAAAGTATAAAATAGGCAAACTATATCAACCACGATGGTACTCCCGTTTAGAGTAGAGACACACAACTTATCATCCTAGGGCACAAGTATAATGTTAGCCTTTCTAACAAACCCAAATGAAATAAAAAAGTGAGTAGCCTCGGGATCAAACACAACACAAGCATATGCAAATGCTACTTTGATAATACCTATCATAATTGAAGTTCTACTATTACTATCAATCATAACTTTCGACATATAAGATTGTGTAATTTTTAAATTAAATCGAGTTTGAAAGAGTATTGGGGTACTTGTCACTACAACATGTGATGTCTCTACATCTTGCTAAGTCATAGTGTAAATGCGGACATTGGTCTTCTACTTTGGATGCCCTCTTTGCCTTTGCCTTGAGGGCTGACCTTGATAAGATGTTGGTACTCCTGAACCAGTCTAAGCAAATGGTGGTCTGGGTGAATTCTAGGAGGACTGCTGATTTCTAGAGTCCTGGCTATGAGGGCAATCCACAGTCTTGTGGCCTTGTTGACCACAACCACAATAGGCTTTGGATAACTAGCAGCAGTTCTACTCCAAATGAAACCTCCACAGCCACCACGTTGAGGTTATTACTTTGGCTGGTCCCCATTACCCTTTTGATGTATCCTTGGTGTCTTGACTGATTGCCAGAGTAACCACCAGATCTAGATCTCTTTTCTATTATCGATCTCTTTCCTACTGCATGTAGAGCTGTCAATTTGGATTGGATCTATTGGTTGGCCCGTCCGTCATGTAATGGGGCGGTTGGGTTTATATGTTAGCAACCCATTTAAAAGTGGATCAAATAATCCATCCCATTTGGGTCGATGGGTCGGGATGGGTTGGGTCGGGTCGGGGTGGACTGATCCATCTCTTTATATATATATATAT
>KE505649.1:146359-164993 GCA_000441515.1 Elaeis oleifera
ATATATATATATTTTAAAAGAGGGTTCTAATATTATTAAAGAGATAATTGATAAAGAAGAGGAAGAAGATAAAGAATTGAATGATGAAGACCACAATAATGATATGGAAGATAATTTTTTGAGACTTTGATTTGCCTTTAAATTAGTTTAAAAATTGAAACTTAATATCTTTAAGTTTGGATTGCATTAAGTATTTAGTTTAAATTTGATAATTTCATTTATGACTCTAAGAATTGAGATGTAAGATTTTGATAGATTAATTTAAGCTCAAATTGAATATAAATTTAATTTATATTATTATTTATAATTTTTTTTGAATTTTGACAGGTTGGCCCGTTTAATCCGTGGCCCATGGTGGGTTGGATCAAATTGAAATTTTTCAACCCATCAGTTAAATGGGCCAGCCCACCCAACCCGTTTAAAGATGGGTCGGGTGGGTCAGGGTGGGTCATAATGGGTTAGCCCATCTTGACAGCTCTAACTGCATGTTATCAATCTCTTACTCCACTATTTTGGCTATATTAACAACCTTCCGATAAGAGATCAATTGCATCAATCTCATTTGAGCATGGATTATGGGTTTTAGCCCTTTTTCAAATCTTCGAGCCTTTATGCTGTCAGTTGTCATGAGATTTGGAATAAAGCGAGATAGTTTTATAAATTTGACCTCATACTAGGCCACCATCATGTTTCCCTATATCAGCCTTATAAATTCACTTTCCTTCTCAAATCTGAGGCTCTTAAGAAAATACATGTCCAAAAATTCCTAACAAAAAGTGTCTCAAGTGATTGGTCCATCAATCCCCTATTGTCGCTTGATGGCTTTCCACCATTCGAATGCTTATCCCTGCAATTGATAAGCAGTGAAGTAGATCTTTTCCTAATCGATACACTCAATGCTAGCAAATACCTTCTCCATCTCCTTGAGCCATTTTAGTGACTTGGTGGAATCAATGGAGCCTTCAAAAATAGGTGGTGCCAATCTCTTAAGTTCTCCAACCTTGAAGATTGATCACCTTTATTTCTTGCTCTTCCATATACGGTACAAGTCTAGTGGGGCTTATATAAGATTTGCCATTAGACCATCATAATTGGCCATCCCTTAATTGTTGTTTGGGGCATCATTCTGCTAGTAAGAAGGGTTAGCTACTTAGCACTCATCCTCCTTTGGTGATAGGCTATGAGCTAACCTAGATGCATTGGTAGCTTGAGAGGCTCCAGCAACTCGAGAAGTACTACTAGCATGCTGGGAGGTGTCATCAATTTCGAAAGCACCAGCCGTCTGAGAGGCACCACAAGATTAGGAAGAACTAGAGGCTTTAGAGGCATAACTATTCTGATAAGTATGATGTGTAGTTGTCATATGAGAATTCTCTGCAATGTCAAATAGCCTTCTAGATTAGGTTGGAGCCATCACAATCTATTTTACAAGGAGGAATCAGTTCTACAATTATTGATTATTTTATTATATTAGTGATTAAAATCATCCAGTCACAATCTAAATTCTATCTCACTCTCACTAACTTAAATATAAGATCTTTTAATCTAAGCTCTGATACCACTTAATTTATCATGCCTCTACCTGTTAGTCCAAGTTGAGCATGTGACAGATGGTCATACATCCCTAGGGTTTAATCCCTTAAAACATGCAAGACCTACCTTCACATTCAAATATATCATATCAAACCATACTCAGGCAGGTTATCAATTCAATAAAATAGTCTACTAATAACTCATAAGGTTAATTAACATAAATCAAGATCAATATTGATTCAAAACAAACTAAGCAAATATCCTGTAAGGTCCTATGCTCCTCACTGCTCCATCCCAATCTCTATATGCTCTTCTAGATCTAAAAAAGATAAGAAAGAAGGAATGAGCTTTACTGGCTCCAATATTTTTGAGCGACCAGCATAAATTCAATTCTATTTTTTTCCAAAATATCATAATTTAACAAAATAAGATATATATATGATAATATAAATTATTTTTCAAATATGCCATGTATAATACTAAAACACCAAATCTTATCTCAATCTTTGAAGATTATGGCCACGAATAATCCTGTGACAAGATCTAAAAGAGACTAGTCTCGAATACGAAAACACGTGATCCATCAGCGTATACCAGTGGTCAGCCCCACTAGTTAGACCCATTGTGACAGGGAAAAAGAATGGTCTTAAAAATAAATATGCGACACATCAACATATGCCAGTGATCAATCCCAACTGGTTAGGCCCAGAATAACTAACTGTACTAGTGATTAGCTCTGACTAGCTAGATCTAGGAGAAATTAGTTTCTAATCATGTAGCCAATGATTAGTTTCATTGACTAGACCTAGATCATAGTCTAACTAGAGAGCTTTTTTCATAACCAATATACTTATTTTCATTATATTTTCAATAAATTTTATATTTTTTCTAGAAATAAGAGAATAATTTTTCATTCAAAAACTCATGTAAGCATAAAATCATACAACATAGAGAAACCATCATATTTAAAATTATAAACATATCAAGGTAACACTACGCTTAATCTATAATTTTGATTTTAATTTTATATATACTTTTCAAATTTTAATTTCTAAATATTTCAATAATTTTATATAATTTTAATTTAGAAATATATGAAATATACTACATAAATCCTAGAGATAAATGGAACTTACTGTCGTTCGAATCCAAAATTTATAATCTTTGACTCACAGCCCGATCTCTAGATTGGGTACTCCTTCGGCATTGAAGGCTCTGGCACAAACAATTTATAATCTGATTAGCCTTCAATTCAAGAAAAATTAGGGCAAAGAGAGAGGGATTGTTGGTCCAGCCTCAAACTAGGTTATGGTTTGGGTCAGTTCATGAGTCAAATCTATACAGTTCAAATCGACCTAAACTCAATTAGATTAGAATCCGATTCACGAGGTGGGTTCATCGAATAGTTGATCTCTTTCCCTCTCTCTCTCTTCCTCTCTCTTTCTTTCTTTCTTCATCTCCTCCCAAGCCGAACCAGGGATTTCACTAAGGGAGGATAGAGGGGGAAAGGAGGGGTGGGGTCAATGGTGGCTGATTATGGTGGTGCGATCAGAGTACCGATAGCTAGAGGCAGCGGTCTAATCATGCACAAGAGATCTGAGAGAAGGAAAAAGGGCACTGTCCCTTGCTATCATGGCAGCGATGCCCAAGCCAAAAGATAAGAAGGGAAAGGAGGGAGGAGAGCTTACCAGAGGTGGCGGTAATGATGGGATGCAACTAGGGGTGGAGAATTCTGGCGGTAAAAACACTCAAAAGCTCCCAGATCAAAGGAGATCGAAAGAACTAGAGAGGAAGGAGAGGGGTTTTTGGTGATGGTGAGTTGATTGTGGCAGCATGGTGGTTATCAGAGATGAGGAAGAAGGGAGAGGGAGGGGCTTCAGTAGTGAATCAACTGAGAGGTGGGTGGAGTTTAAATAGGGAAGGGTTTGGATAGGATAAAGCTGGCCTAATGCCGGCCATCAGTTGCAGCAGCCCTTAATAGTAGCTGGCTGTTGCACTGACCTGTGATGCTCACACTGGCTACCGTTATGTGGCCTTATCCCCTTCAACAATGATCGGAGCAGGAGATCGTGATTTTCCTATTCTAACCTTTAAAAAAAAAATTAATTAAAGTCAACAATGCTTGCTGTCTTCAACTCAAAATAGGCCTAATGGGGCCGAGTTTCGGGTATCAGCATGCAGTTTAACTTGTAAAGAATTCAATGCTAACATTGCCCCTTCAGCCATCAAAACAACGTCAAGCAATTGACGGTCATCTCTCATGGTTTTGTGTCTTCCCTCCTATTGGCAACTTATCTATCATGAGATAGGAGTTTTGGAACTATAGTCCTAATCAATACATTAAAGCTGCATATTATCAGAAGAAAACCCCACTACATACGCCAGTTCCTGTTGTTTAAGATCATCATAAGAAATACCCTGATCCACAAACAATTAAAAAAATGAGGATGATGATGATGACGACCACAAGAACAGCTGGAGAAGAAATCTTATCCAAATTCCATATTAAAGTTTACAAGAAAAAGAAATAAATGAGAAAGATGATAACAACGGTATTAATAAAAATAAAGAAAATCCAAGAACGCGGATGACTTTTACCGCCGTTCCATTGGAACAACTCGCAGAGGCGGAGCTGCGTCCTCTAAGGCCACGACTGGGAGAAACAAACGTGCCATAGCTGTTTTGAAAATCAAAAAGAAATGTGCGAAGATTCTTTTGGCAAATAAAAGAAACAAAAGAGAAAATCTGTTTAGACTCATGTGTGAGGTCCATGAGAGTGGCTTTTGATTATTCTAGTGGCACGCTTGCAGCTACCTGCCATGAGCTACGGATCAAATTGGTGTGGATTCAAGATTCCAAACCACATCCTACGTGTCTTAGCAATATTGAATTTTTTTTGTTCCGTACAGGATTTTGAACTACTTCACCGACGGCAATGCTATGGTACTTTTTTACATTATTTTATTAAAAAAAAAAGAGATGCCTTGACCGTTGAATAAATTAGAGTATTTAGAATATTTCTTTGTTAACAAGTTATCGGTTACCAACAGGTTACTAACTTCTCATATTTTATTATTATTTTAAAAGAATATTTTATTCTAAAGTAGCGGCATATTTGGTTGGAGAGAGTTGGACTCTAGAATGAAATAAACGATTGACTCCGGCTCCAACTGTTTGGTTAAAAGAAAATCCAATCTTATTTTCATTCATGGGAGAATGAGAATTTGCCCCAATCCCCCAAAATTTGATATCTATTTTCTCCTATTATTCAATTCTAATTCTGATTCTGATTCCAACGAACCAAATGCATCACGAATATCCATTCTGAATCCTATTTCAATCCATTTTACTTTAATTATGATTTCGATCATGAACCAAACCACCCTAGTAGTAGATTAGTGGGCCCTAGCAGTTAGGATGCACTGTAGGATGGCATGACACAACATGGTAGTGGATGTACATGACGGAGGGGTGGTGGTGGCCTTTTTATATGTCACTATAAGTGGATACCTATGATGCGAATTAGGATGGGATGCATGGAGGAGATGAGTGAGGGGATGTGGGAGGGGTGGATGGAGCCAAGTGATGTCATTGGATGCCACTTTCTCATGGTCATCAACCATAGAGGACACACGAGTAGGGATGCAATCGAGCTGAGCCATATTGAGTAGCTAGAAACTCAAGTTCGACTCACTTCAGAATACTCGAGCTCGAAACTTAACTTGAGATCGGTCGAGTCTCAATATCCTAAATTTGAGCTTAGCTTGATAAAAAAATAATGCTCAGATCGGCTCAACTCGACTTGAATATCGAGTCATACTCGAGCTCAAATTCAAGCCTTAATCTATTAATATATATATATATATATATATTATGAATAAAATAATATTTTAAAATATATATAATAGGCTTGTGAGCTTTCTAATCAAGTATCTTACTACTCGAGCTCGACTTGAAAACTATTCGAGTGACTCGAGCTCAATAGTAACTGAGTCAAGCTTGAATAGCTTGCAAGCATCTCAACTCATTTACACCCTACATCCGAGTAAAGGCATACGATGCTAAAAGTGATGCGTGATGGGGGTAGTGATGTATTGCAAGAGGTAGAGAGGGGTGAGGTGCTGCTAAAGCTGAAACGGTCGTATGCCATAAGCCCTACAAGGATGGAGATTTATGCAATGGGGACTAGGCTAGAGGCCGAGATAGACAATGGTGGCAGAGGAGGAGGAGGTAGGAGAAAGGATAATTGATGCTAGAAGGTGGGGTGCAGGCTATAAGTCCTACACTAGCTAGCATGTCTACCATGCCCAAGACCATGTGCAAAGAAATCATCACCTTATCGCCCTTCATCGTTTGCAAGGTCACCTTTGACATCCTTGATAGATTACGATATTGTCATTAGGACACCATATTTATTTGTTTAAATATCTAATTTTTAAAATTAAAATATACGTAAAGAGTAGCGAGTCGGATCGAATCCACGGAGAAGACAGTACTTTGATTAGAAATTTGATTGTTATAACAAAGAAAGCTTGTGGAAACAAAATTGTAAACAAAGACAGGATTTAAACAGTACAGAAAGATAAACTTGATACTAAAATCTACTAGTTAGAACTTAGCATTTACTTGTAATAAATTAAATTTCAAAGATTTAAATCTTAATTAAAATCTAAATCCTATTATAAGAATTTAAAAGAACACAGCAAGAATGAAAAGAGCAAAAGAAAGTAACTGAGTACTAGGATCTACTAACTAGATTCTAGCTTCTACTT
Source organism: Elaeis oleifera (assembly GCA_000441515.1). Lineage (NCBI taxonomy): Eukaryota > Viridiplantae > Streptophyta > Magnoliopsida > Arecales > Arecaceae > Elaeis > Elaeis oleifera. The sequence continues at coordinate 152,665 of KE505649.1, forward strand.
GCAATAAAAATAAAATCAGTAAATTAAAAAAATAAATTACTTTATATTAATTAGAATCTGAATTCAAGTATAAAATATTAAACAAAACTAATAAAGAAGATAAATAAAACTAGAATAAAAAAGTAAACTAGAAAGCTATAACAAGGGTTGGAAGTTGATTCGCATAACCTTGTCGGGAAGACAGTTGCTCCTTTCTTCCTTCGTACTCCATAGAGCTTGCTCGCATCTTCTTTTCTTCTTCCTTAGATCTGATTTTGAAAGGATGGAGGCTTGATAGAAGTGATGGTAGAAGAAACAAGGCTCTCTTCAAGGCACCCCTTTCCTTGAAGCACAACTCAAACCCTAAGCCCTTGTTGCAGCCCCCTGTCTCTTTCTTTGTGCTGCCCAACTCTAGATGATTGTAACATGGGGCGTGGAGGCCTTTAAAAAGGGGCTATGTTTGGTGCAAAGTTGATATTTTCCTTTGATTCCATTCCATATATGATTCTTTTGAATTCACAGGCTGTATCTCTTCTTTTCATGAAATCTTCCTTCTTTGTCTTGCCGCCTAGTCTCTTATTTTGCTCCTCATGCTGAATCTTTTTGAACTCTTATTTATTATCATTTATTCCTTCTAGGTTATCTCCTTGCCACCCAAAATAGTTTCCAGATTAGGTTTCTGCACCAAAAAAACTAGGGAGAATCTAGGTATATCAGGTTTTCCTATTTTGTCCAGCACTGCTATCAAATTTAATTTGATGTAGCTACCTCATCTAAAATCTAAATTAAATTTGTAAATTATATTCTTTCTTGCTCCTCTTAAAATTTGTAAGATCTAGTCTTGCTTAATTTGGAGTCCTGTAGCCTACCTTTCATGGGTCCTCATGCCAAAGGTGTCAGAATCAAGGTGTCCAGACAAGAAAGAGATTAACTGCCTTTTTCTTGCTTTCTGTGCCTCCTAGCTCCTTTCCTAACTGATGGCATCAACAAGAGAAAGGTGTGGGATTAGGATTTTAGGTGGTGGTTGGCCAGCTAGGGTTCCAAAGTCTTGAGGTTTCAAATGTCTCTCATGATTTGAGTATACCTGCCAAATAAAGAAGAAATGTAAATTATTTTCTTTAAATCTCTAGTGGGTGTGAAATTATTTTGATACTTAGATTGATCAGTCAACTCAACATCTACTTTTCAGAAAAGTGCTCTAATTTTATATTTTTTAAAAATATTATTAAAAATATTTAATTTTGCAAGAAAGTCCAACTTAGTTATAACATTAAGATTTTTAGAAGATGTTAGCACCATTAATCACCTAAAATACTTAAAATAATTATAAAAATATATGACTTATCAATCCTCCACTCCACCACCTCACCTCCTACCTGGGACATTATCCTCTCTGGCATCCGCTCAGACCTTACCTTCTATGAACTTAACATCACCATTGCCACCCTCTCCATCTTTTCCACTGTGCCCACCGTCCACCTCATCTCATCCATGATGCTCACTGTGGGGTTGCCACCTACTTCTACTCCCCTACCAACTCCCTCCCCTTACCATTGCTAACACCCTAAGCTGCATCCTTGCTCGCGATAAGCACATCTTGAGCCATGTCACCACCTAGTGGTGCCATATTGCCGCCACTGTCCTCAACCACTCTGATGCCATCATCGGCACTGCCTTCAACTCCCTTGCCTATCTCTTCAAGAAGTTCGAGTCCCCATGCATGTCCCACCTTGCTAGAAACAAGTTCCTCAACATTGATAATTCCCTCACCATATGCTTCAATTGGGTTATCGCCATTTTCAATTTCAAAATGATAGGGCATCAAGGTTGACAGAGGAGCTCTTTAGAAGGTCCTTAACCTTCAAAATATTTACCATACTAGCCATCATTTCAATTCTAAAACACCCTTGAAGTTTGATGTATTTAGCACATTAATTATACATAACTGGCTACAATCAATTCATTAGGTAAATCGATGATGTTCGCATTGAGTCGAATGGCCAAGAAAAAGCTAGCAGTAAATAGACTTGTTGGGGGGTGATATCGTACTGGCCAAAGACGTGAAGCATACAAGAAAGATTGATCTTTATGGGTCCTCAAGTCTTATGACCATCGAAATAGCCAACGATAGATAGATAAAGAAGAATATAATAGCCATATCTCTCTAGATAAAGTAAGGCTAACCATCTGATTATCACCTATAAATAGAGGCCCACAGGAGACCCCCAAGATATGAAACCTCTTCTCTCCCAAAACACTCATTCCTTTCCTCTGTTGTCTAGAATTCTAACTTAAGTATCGGAGAATCTCCATCAGAGCCAACTTTGATCGAAACTTTCTTGCAAGTCCTGCAGCCGCCTATCTGCCGCCGCCATCCAACTCCAGTCAATTTAACCTCAAGATGGATTTCTATTGCAACATATTGATATTAGAGGAAGGGCATAGGCCTGTTTACGTGAAGGAGCAAGCGTCTGGTCAAAGAACTTCATTGCATCATCTCAATATTGTCGAAATCCTGACGATCAAATCTATCGGACATTGATAATTCCAAACTGGCCATCTCCAAGTTGGCCGATATCGATTAGATCTAATCATCTCTAAATCAATCAACGCCCTTCAAATTATTCTAATCAAGCTCGAAATCGGAGGCTAGCGATCCCTTGATTTTCGAATCATTTTTATTTATTCTTTTATATTTCAAAATTTGAATTCTAGAACAGGGTCCAAACAAAAAAGAAATTATGGCATCCAAATAAGGCTCCAAACACGGAAGGAGATCACATAAGAAAGAAAGATCCGAGCAAAAAATGATATCACAACATTCAGATAAGAAATAAAATTATAAAAATCTCTACCATAATAAGGCTCACATTTCCTCCTCCATATTTTTAATTCTTAGCAGGATGTAGAAAAGATCACAACAGAAGTGACTACATGGGAGAAAAGAAAGGAGCACCCACATGTCCGACCTCGGACGACGCCAAAGCCACCCGCCAGCGGCCCTACACTTCTACACGCACGACCCATCAGGAATCGAAGTTAGCATTTCTCTCGATGATATGAATAAAACAAAGGTCGAAGATGCGACTGGATTGACCAACGGTTGGGATGAAGTAAAAGCAGGAGGGAGGCACTCGGCTCACAAGACGATGAAATGGATAGAGTTACTACACTGGAGCTTCTAAAATCAAGGGATGGATGCCTCCCTCCAAACAAGAAGTTACACTATATATTGCTATGTCACATCTTATTTACCCACACATCCCATCCACCAGTGTCAGAGGTTCATACGAGAAGCCACATGAAAGCATTAGTGGAGGAATGGTGGACTGAAGTCCACCTTTGCCAGCCTCTCCATAATCAAGAACCCTACTCATCCCCATTCACCTCGGTCGATGCAGAAGCTTCCCGCACGTCCTTACTAGCACCAAAACTGCTCGTGAGTGGCTACGAAGTCCACACAGCTCCAATCCCTCACGTGCATCCTCACATCCATCGATGCTGAGGCTACCTACGAGCAGCTCTAAAGTCTCTGCACGCTCACCATGGTAGGTCTCTCCTCTACGAGCTGTCGTGGTTGACCCCACTCCTGCGAACTTATCACTGCCAATCCTACCCCCATGGATGATGTCACGCTCTGCCTACACGCACGGGCCTAGCCGAAGTAGGCCCGATCGAAGCAGGCCCACTACTCCTATGCACTCGACCGAGGCGGGATCGAGGTGGGCTCGACTAAAGCGAGCCACCGTGCTTTTCCTTCATGCCTGATCGAAGAAGGTCCGGACGAAGTAGGTCTAGCTTCCATCGGCCCTGAGATTCTCCCATGGAAGTGCCAATCTTCACCTCCAAAGCCACTGAAAGGGTCACCGACGGCATCGATTTTGCCCAAGTTTGGGCCTCCGAAGCCGCCACGCCCGTCGATGGTCCCGCCATCGCACAGAGAAACGCTTCTATTGCTGCAACCGCTCCAACGGCAACTACGTTGATCATGGTGAAAGAGTTGAAGAAGATGCCTAGGCTTGAAAAGCTGCTCGGTGACCTCGGTAATAAGATGACCATTGTGTTCTGCAACACAAAGAAGACTGTGGATGTAAAGGCCAAGGACTTGGATAGATTGGGCTCTAAGGTGATGACAGTTCATGGAGGGAAGTCGTTGGAGCAATAAAGATCAGCCTTGAGGGATTCAAGAGTAGGCAGTTCAATGTTCTCATAGCGATGGATGTGCTAGGTTGTGGGATTGATATCCCAGTTGTTGCTCATGTTATTAATTATGATATGCCAATGTCAATTGACATGTACACTCATCGTATTAGGAGGATAAGGCGTGCTGAAAGATAGAAGTTGCAATGACGTTTTGACTCTTACAAACACTGAAGTTTCTATGATCTGAAACAGATGCTTATATAGAGCAACAGTCCAATGCCACCTGAGCTAGCTAGAATGAGGCTGATCCGAAGCCAGAATGAAGCCCATCCAAAGTCAAATATAGGTCAATCCAAAGCCAGATCCAGATCAATCCAAAATTAGGTCCAGACCAATCTGAAGCCAGATCCAGGTCAATCCAAAGCTAGATTCGAGCCAATCCGAAGTCAGATCTAGACCAATCCAAAGCCAGATCCAAGCCAATCTGAAGCTAAAATCAAACCAATTCAAAGCTAGATCTAGACCAATCCAAACCCAAATTCAGACCAATCAGAAGTCAGATCTAGACCAATTCAAAGTCAGAACCAGGTCAACTCGAAGCCAAAATGAAGGCCAATTCGAAATCAGAATCAAGGCCACTCTGAAGTCAAAATTAGATCAATTCAAAACAAAAACAAAGCAAAACAAATACAAAAATAAGGCAAAATCAAAGCAAAAACAAGACAAGCTGAAGTAAAGGTCAAATCCAAGTCAAGACAAATAACAAGAAAGAGCCAAACAAAATCCAAAGGATCTCAAAAAAACTCAATTCTTGTGGTAAGAGACTCTCAAGCTTTCGTCCATTATTTATTTTTTTCTTGCAAATAACAGGTCCTTGAGCACTCAAGCTGAGGTAAAGCAACCAAAGGCCTAGGCCATCAGAAGGCCAGCTTCAAAAGGTCAATATCATCAAAAAGTCGAAGTCATCAGAAGACAAGTCCGAGCGAACCAAGATTGAGCTATCAAGCAACAGGCCAATAGCTAGGATGAAGAATCAAGGCTAGAGTGAAACTTGATACCAAGAATAAGCCCAAGACTGATCTGAGAAGACTGAGCTCTCAATACGGACCTCCACAAATTGACTTCTAAAGGTCGACCCTCTAGAAGTGAGCTCCCGAAGCTGAATCTTCAGAAGCTAAAGTGAAGTGATTTGAGAACACCAACCGATGAAAGCCGACTAGAGGCAAACCAACTAAAACAGGATAACATAAGTCTAATTATTGTCATTTTCTTTACTTCAAAGCTCGACCTAACTCGATTCTCAGTTAGAGCCAGTCTAGCAAGTTTTCTCATTTTTTATGTGCAGATCCACAATTCAAGATCTTTGTGACTAAAAAGCAGAGGCTAATCTATAAGGACATCCGAAGGTACTTGCTTTTCAGCAACCAACACCCATGATGACCTTAGTCATGCAAGAAGTGGAGGCTAATCTATAAGAATCTTCGAAGGGCTAATCTATAAGGATCCTCAGCCTATCAACTTCAACAGCAAACGATATGGGTAGAAGATCTCGACAGCTGGGAAGTGGGGGTTAACCTACAGGACTTTCAAAGGTCACTCACTTTTTAGCAAACCAACGGTCCATGAACATCTTGGCTGATCGAGAAGCGAAAGCTAACTTAAAAGGACTTTCGAAAGACTAACCTATAAGGACCCTCAGCTACCAACTTTGACAACAAATGAAAGGTAATCTACAAGAACCTCGAAGGCCTCTCATTTTCAGTGAGTAGAGCAAATAGACCTCAACGACTAAGAAGTTGCAAACACCAGGGTGATGTGATGCTTCGCCTCACCAAAAGCTACAGATATGTCACCTTAGCTAGAAAGATGCTCTTAGCACATCTTCGGCAATTCTGAAGTACTCTCTTCATCCGATCCAATTCTAACTCAAACTCAAGAGTAGGGGGGCTCATGTTGAGGGGTGATTTCTTATTGACCAAAGACAGGAAGCGTACAAGAAAGATGGACCCTCACAAATCCTCAAATCTCGTGACCACCAAATAGCCAATGATAGGTAGATAAGGAAGAATATAATAGCCATATCTCTCTAGATAAATAAGACTAATCATCTTATTCTCGTTTATAATAAAGGTCTATAGGGATCCCCAAGGTATAAACATCTTCTCTTCCAAAATGCTCACTACTTCTCTCTATTATCCAAAATTCTAACTTGAGCGTTGGAGGATCTCCATCGGGGCCAACTTTGGTTGAAGACTTTCTTGCAGATCTTGCAACCGTCGACCTACCGCCGCCGTCCAACTCCAGTCAATCTGACCTCGAGATGGATTTCTGCCATAACAGGACTTAAAAGCCCTTTGAAGTACCATATCAAGCCTTCACTAGTTGTATCGACCAATATTAATTGAGACTTTGGTGGATGGAAAGAAACTTCTAGATTACGTTTGGTAGCTAGCAATCTATCCAGATTGCTAGCAATTTAAAATGGACCCACCAAATTACTGTGTTTAGTATGTTTTTTGGATGGCAATGTAGATTATCTTAAGAATCTATATTATCTCTCAGAAGGCAATCTAGATAGTCTTGGAGAAGGATGATTATCCAGATTACAACTTCTTTGATAATATTATAAAAAAAAAATTGAATAAAATTATTCCTCAAAAAATTACATAAAATCCGTCGCCCAACCCTCCCTCCTCTTCCCCCACTGTTAACCGCCATGGCCCTGGCCCCATCGGCTCAACATCACACAGGGACCACTGCATCCAAAGGATCAACACCACCAACCTGGCCCCACCACACTAGCGACAAGTCACACAATTGCCATCCCCACCAAACCTCGTGCTGGCGAGCCCTCCTCCCTCTGCCCGCCCTCAATGGGGCCACCACCGACCATCGCACATGGCCACCCCACCAGCCTATCGTAGAGGCCAATGTTCCCAACAAAGGCGGAGGGGTGGAGGTTATGAAGCATGGCGCTAAAAGATGGGACCTCACCGATGAGGTGGTTGAACGACACATTGAAGCTCTCCAAAGTGCTACAGATGTCGAATGCTGGAGGGATTAGGCTCGTTAACTCGTTCACATCGATGATTAATGGAAGCACGACGAGCCTCACTAGAATCATCTTGATGAGCCTATTCCGATCGAGCTTAAGGCTCAGGAGCTTTGAACATCGGCCTACATCGATGGGATTTTGCTACACAAATCATTGCCTCCATCTTGATCTTATAGAGATTTCTACACCCGACTTTAAAATTGAAAATCTTGCCGTATAAATTGTAGGAACTCATCGACAAGATATAGAGCTCGGTGCACTCTAGATCGCCTCCAACAGCGGCCACCGAAGGGGTTGCTGAAACATGGAAGAACTCGAGCCTCCAGGTGGTGCCTAGATCCACTAGAATCCCTCCTAATTGCCAGCTACCAATTTGTGGTGGAATGAGCGAAGGAGAGGTGGGACATGGAGCAGGAGGAGAGGGAGGGGTGCACATGGAGCAACTTGTAGGGGACTTGGGGAAGGTGGCACCATGAGGTGAAGATGGGGAGGGTGCGGCCATGGAAGGAGAGGAAGAAATGGATGGTGGTGGGGGCCATTGGATGGTTGTTGCCTATTGGTTGATTAGGTGTTGGTTAATATTCTGGTGCTACATGTGAGGCGGGTGTTCAGACAAGGAAGGGGCTTCAGACTCGGAGTTGATCTTTGGGCCACCATCATGGATGAAGATAGAGCGAAGGCCCGTATAGGAGAGGAGGACGAGGTTGCTGATGATGGAGGACTGAAGGGTTGGAGAGAAAGAAAGCACTAGCACAAAATTACTGGGAGTATTTTAGAAATTTAATTCACATTACTAGTAATTTGATTGTCATACCGAATATGTCAATCAAGATTTTTAGTAATATTACTATAATATTACCTGCATGTACCAAACATAGCAATCAACATTATTGATAATTTAATGGTGACAATCTATCTTGAAAATAATCCACATTACCTTTCAAGATTACCTAACAATGCACCTAATGCAACCTTATTATTTTTTATAAAAAATGATTAAACAAAAATAAGATGAAATAAATAATAACTTGAAAAATCATTACTTCGATAAAAAAACTACCATCGTTACTTCCACCACTATTCTCAATTAAGATAGAATGCTGATGAGCAACTATGACATACTCCTTGTAAATCTTAATAAGAAAAATACTCCTTCTAAACTCCCCTTCAAAAAATTCCTTTGGTGCTAAATATCTATTTCAACTTTATATGAAAATAGACCTATTCACAAAAATATTCAACTGATTTAATTTATGTCAAGATCTAAAATAAAGCAATCTCTGGGGACATGTGAATTATGCCCAACACATCTCAAATTTTTCAAGCATATGGATAGCCATGAATGGAATAATTAAGTGAAGATTTGTGGACCAATTGTTTCACAAATATTTCTCAAAAATATCACTAAAATTAATATTGATGTGAATAATTGGTGCTTGATATCATTTCGATTACATCCTAAAATGCCTTTAAATAATCAACCATACTTTTCACATTCTCACATTTTTCAGCAGATGATGCATATCACATTCTACAGACATGATGTTGCATCTTGAAACTCAAGAATATTTTCAAGCATTAAATAAGTTCAATCTATTAGAGCATTATAAAGAGTGAAGTTTTTGGAGTTCAAGCTTGATGCACTATCCTCGCAAATCTCCTAAGCGTTGCTTGTGAGACACTCAAGTACTTTCAATTTTGCTTGCATCATAAATAACCCAATAATTGATGTAAGCCATAAGCACTTCAAGAGACAGAAAAGGGTAACTAAAATTTATCAATCACCTTAGTGGAGCCACCACCTCCATTAATTGAGCCTTGGATGAAGAAAGAATGACCAGATAAAGCCAATGATCATCAAAATTCAAATGATGGAACATCAAACACCATCAGAACAATCCAACAGCATAAATACAAGTGTCAGCTCCATTCCAAGGTTAACCCACCATGCCATTCAAATTGGATTCGTTTGATCTAAAGGTCAATGATAGTATAATTCTTACCCTCGAAGGAATTTCCTTCTAGAATCCCTTTAGTTTGATTGTACGAGGACTTAGTAACTTCTAGTTTTAGCTGAGTGTCAAGATACCCCCATATATGAGTTTTATTCTGCGTGCCCTATGTTCCTTTTTAGCATTGAAATTAATAAAATTAATAAAATTAGTATTATTATCATTAATAAAGCTATTATTTTATCATTGAAATTAATGAAGCTATTATTTTGATGATCTTCTCAAATCCTTGCACGGTCTAAGGTTACTCAGAAGTTCTTAGTGCAAGGCTAAGGTTTAGGAAAGAATACCAATGAGAGGTCAGGATTTTCAGCAAAGATACAATAAAACTAGAGATATCGAGCTAAAGGTCTAGTAGGAAAGAAAGACGCAAGACCTTCTAGGTAAACCTATTTGAAAATTTTTATAGTTCTTAATTATTTTATCTATTTGCTCCATTTTGTTTTAGTTCTAGGTTTAGTTTTGCTTTTAATTATGTTTTCCTTCTAGTTTTGCTTATTGTTCTCTTTGATGTGCTACTTTGGTCTTCTATGGGTTAAGGTATTTCTCTGAGCTCCATAGCTGTATAACTAATGGGTATACAAAAATACATGCAATTAAGTAAGTACATATAAACTCTCCATTTTCAATTAGAGATTTGTTCAGTGAAGACTATTTAAAAGCTCTCGAATCACTACATCATTGATGCTACATTTGTCCAGATCAATGCTAATTAAATAGCTTCTAAATGTTCCAATCTTGCAATGACCCAACAATCACTTCAGCTTTGCTCTCTAGTGCGGGTGCTTTGACACCCAATAAGTCAAAAGTCTCCCTTTTCTCCTTTAAAAAAATCTATACATCATCAATGTATAGAGAAACCGGGCACAAATTACATTTCTTAGCTCCAAACATCCACATGTATGATTGGTTGGTTTAGGTTGAGCCTATTTTTTCGTTTATGGTTTGATAATTGAGAAAAATAGAATTTAAAATATGAAAATTATTTTGTTATTATTATTTTATTCGAATCATCTGAGAATTGAGCCAACCAACCTAATCTTGATTTCGATCATGTTAGGTTGTTTTCTCGAACGACTAGTTCTATTGCAATTCCAAAAACTGATAACTGATTATGATTAAAAAACGTCTTACATAAAGATTTTATCTTTATGTTGACTTACAATGAAATCATATCTCAATAAAACACTAAGTATTATTATGGTTACATTGTCGGGTTTATAGATTTGTTTTAATAACATGGGTTGCATGGTATGCATTTTATTAATATATTATTTAGAATTTGTTTGTATAGCACACCTTATATTTTATCAAAATTACGTGTAATCCTCCCTTTTCCCTATATATAAATTGACCTAGATAAAGTCCACTATTTTGTAATTAGGACCTTGAGTTGAAGTTTCGACGTCAATTAAAGTGATATATTAAGTATTATGGAAGATATTATGACCAAAATATTCTCAAATTCCTTAATAAATCTTGAGTTCTTTCTTTCCTCCCTTTTCTAGCCATTAGGGTCCTCTGCTCATATTCCTCCAATGCCACTTTCCCATGCAAGTAAGGATCCTCTACCTCCTAATGGCCAACTCTATCTCCTCTTTTAACAGCCCTTGCAGTACCCCCAGCAAATCCTTTATTGCCTCCATCTTCAATTTTTATAAGATCCTACCTCCCTCCCAACTCTCCATTGCCTCTCCACCATCTCTCAACTCTCTTCAGCAATCGATTGCTATAGTACAAAGAATCCCATCCTCCTATCAACCTCATCATCATTTATTTTCTTCACCAAAATTATTCGTTACCTCCTAGAACTTCTATGCCAGCATCCTCACTTTCTAGAATTGGACCACCAAATGGTTCATCCATCACTCTTGATTCTGTATGCCACTCTAACTCTATTGACGGGAGGAGGTATGAGATCAACAGAGAAGAGTTAGAGGGAATGATCAAGTCTTTCATCTCTTACTATGCTTAGGGTTGCCAAAAGGATGGTGGGAGGTGAGGCTAAGGTCCTCGAGTTTCTCGACACTGTTGAGATAGAGCTAACATACCAATCATCCTAGAGGTGGAACTTAAAAAAGTGAAGGCCACTAAAGAGTGATGGGAGGTTGGGCCAACACCATCAAACTAGTGCTGAGGTATCAATTGTCCTCAAGAAAAACTTGAAGGATGGCGGGCCAATCTCATCCTTGCCCTTGTAGTTAGTAATGAAGAGGGCATTGGAAGTGGACTAGAGGGTGGTGCCCTATCATCTTCAGTGAAGTTTTCTATCTAAGCCATATTATTGAGCCTCAAAAGTATTATTCACCCTATTTTTGCTGAGCCTTTTTTTGGGCCCTCAAAAAGCTCAAGAACATACTGTACTTAAAAAGGCTCAGCAAAAGAAGAACATAAGTAATAAAGGGGAAGAGAGAGGAGTTCAAGATTTGTAAATGCATCTACCAACCATGATTGAAAAATGGAGGAGAGATAGATCAAGGAGTGGATGCTTATCAAATGGTCATTAAAAAAGGATCCCCTCGGAGTGGAGAGTTAAGGTTGATAGTGGGTAGGTTAGGATAGTTCGAATGCTCCCCTAATTTCTAATCTCTCTTCACCCTCAAACCAGCAATCTAAATAGCCCTTATTATGCTAACAATAGTTTTCCAATTCATATAATACCATAGCCGGAGAAAGAACCATACAAAAAAAAAAGAAAAGGCTAGACAAAGAAAAGGATCTTATTAGCTTAAATAAGAATGGTAACGGATAAGGTACTCATTAAATTTGCCATATCCATATCCGAACCTATTTAAAATCTTACTATCCGAACTAGTCCTAAATTTGATTATAAATTTGCCCAAACATCTCAAATCCATCCTTTCAAAAAATAGTAAATCCATAGGATATTCGGACTGACTTAATTAATCTTTATTCAGATCGGATTATTTAAGTTGGGTAAATTGGAAAAAAAGGAGGAGGATATAGGGAAAATCTTTGCATTAGTCTGAATATAACTCATATCAAATAAAATCAATAATACATCAAACTTCTAATTCAAACTCAAAAAATCAACTATAATCCATAATACTAACACTAAGTCCATAATCTGCTCATCCTTTTATTATATATATATATATATATATATATATATATTGGTT